>CAXDID010000291.1:0-66598 GCA_963988835.1 Hexamita inflata | reverse complement strand
CACCATGATGGTTTACGACCTCGTGAAAATGCAGGTCGAAAGCACGATCACGCTCGAGGACGAGGTCAACTCAGTTGAGTACAGCAACGACGGGAGCATGATCGCGTGTTGTGTGGGAAACAACGTGTACATATACTCCGCCGCGACTAACCAGCAAATCAAGAAACTAGAAGGCCACACAGACACCGTGATTACTGCTATTTTCAGTTAAGACGACAAATATGTGCTAAGTGGCGGCGACGATAAGACGGTAAGAGTCTGGGACGTAAAAACAGGAGCTGCTATTCAAACAATCGAGGGGCACACAGACAGCGTTTACCTGATACTTTACAACCCGGACTTCTCTTGCTTTGCGACTGCAAGCGAAGACAAGACTGTTAAGCTCTGGAACGCGCAAACTTACGGGTTAATTAACACCTTTAAAGGTCATAACTCTGGGGTGTTTAGCGTTTCTTTTTCACAAAACGGCGAGTAAATGGCCAGCGGATCAGGCGACGGAAAAATCAAGTTGTGGAACGTTCAATCCGGAGATCAGTTAAAAACCATAGACGCACATACCAGAACGGTGGTTGGCTTACAAATAAGCAAAGATAATGCTACGATTGTTTCAGGAAGTGGCGATATGATAGAGTTATTTGTTATATTTTATTATCTTATAAGTTATAATAAGTTATAATGGAGATTTTGTTTTATGGAGATTTGGTGAGTGAGATGAGATAAAATATTGACTTAAATGTAACATTTAAGTTTGAGCCATTTAAAGTGATTTGTGATATATGTCAGAGTTTATTTTTTATCGATCAGTAATTGAAACAGGAGCTTTAATTTATTTTTTAACTTTATTCAAACTTACGAGCCCACAAAACAAACAAAACATAAATAATAAACTGAATAATTCTCAGATAAGGTCGTCCATGTTATTCGCGGCCACGACTTTCTTCTGTGTTTCCACCTGTGCTTCCACCTGTGGTTGTGCTGGTGCGCGCAGCCCGCTCTCTTTTTCTGCTTGAACTTCTGCTGCGAGCATTTGGAGCTCTTGGTCCATATTTTCTCCTTCCTCCATCATGCCCATGGCCATGTCTGTGAACTGGTTCATCATCTCGCTCATTTGTTGCACTTGTTATTGTTGTTGGGCGTTTTCTTGCAACGTGTCTTGCAGTTCGTCCATTACGTTCTCTGTTCCAACCAGTTCTTGGTTCACTTGCTTCATGAGCTGCACCTGACCTTTTGCCATTTCAATGGTGAGCATTTGATTCTGCTTCATCTGGAGCATGTTTAATTGGCCCATTAGATTCTTTTATTGATTCTGAGCCATTTTACACGCGTTCATGTAGGTCTTGGCCATTACCTGGTTGTTGGCCTTCATCGCGTTCTTGGCTTGATCGTAAGCTTTCGTTTCCTGTTCTTTTGCTTAAACAATGGATCGGTTAATTTTCTAGATCATCTCGTTAATATCCAGTGGAGCTGGAGCGGCTGGAGCAGCAGCCTGCTGTTTCTTGAATATGGAGGGCATTGTGGAGCGGTGCATATGAATGGATCATGGTGGGAAAATCAAAATGCGACATGAATAACAAAAGATAAAATAAAACTGAACTAAAATGAAGGAATCGTCTTAAACTGCGGTTGCGTTCGTAGAATGGCGTTGAATTTATAACAGTACTCTAAATAAGACATTTAGAAGATAAAATATTTAATTATTGTAATTGAACCTAGATCCTTTTATATTTTCATGAATCATTGGTATAGGCCTAGTATCAAAAATAAAAGTCGCAAAACCAGTGCCATAAAAATTAAGCACATAACATACCCTTCCAAGTTTAGAGCGAACAATGTCATAACTCAGTTTACATAGTTTACATACATTAGAAGTAACAATTATTCACACAAAATTAAAGATAATGTACATCTATTTGTCATAATATTTGTCATCCAACTCAGGTTTAGTACTTCATTTTGTACAATTGTATTTAAATAACATATTAAAACTACTTTTAAAACTATTAAAAACTTAGCTTATTTGTACTGAATAAAATATGAAAATAGTTAATAAACAAATCATTCTGGAAGTTCTCTTTGATACACATCCATGACTAATAGCAATTACTTTTAGACTGCTTTATTCTAGTCAATCAAATTTTTACAGATATTATACGTGTCATCAAAATTCATTGTGGATTCTGAATCAATCGGTTATTATAATTGCATTTTAGTTCTTTATGTCACACATATATTGTAATTCTTAAACTACATGTTAATTTAATTTGTCATTGAGATGGTAAAAATATCGATCCGATAATATCAGATATGATGAATAAATATAAATAACACCTCAAATGGGATGCGGAAAAGCGGTAATTGAATAACCACCTGATTTGCATAACGACAAATAAAATGGAATCAACGAAATATAATAAGAAGTTATAGAAAAACCAATGAACAAATAAGAGAAATAGATCAATATTTATCTTAAAACATAAAATACATATTAGAAAAATGAATGGAAAAGCTAGGCTATTACATTTTAAGGTTACTAGTAAAGAAAAGTATATAATAATATAGAAATCAACAAAAACCGTTTATTATTATTTAGTAAAGGCTGGGAAATTCAATGATAGTGAAAATGAATATTATTAAGTTTTCTGATAGTATTTCATCCTTTAACTGATACATTAATGTAGATGTTGTATGTCGTTATTTCAACGAGATATTATTATACATGATAGACAGTTAGGTTAGTTGACCATAAAATATTTATATAATTTTATATAAATATTTTATATACTAATATTTCGATTGTATGCATATAAATAATAATACATGATTAATTATTTGCTTTTATCCCACTTCAATGCAATATACGGATCTTCTAAATATGCAGGTAACGGTGGTATTAAGTAAGGGAATAAAATCTGGAGTGTTGTAGGAAGAAACAGAAACGCATATTGTATTGACAAATCCAAAGTGTTAGGAACAAATTGAAAAATCAAAAATTAATAAAATTTAAGCTAAGAAAAATGAATAGAAAACAATGCCTACTGACAAGCAGATTACTCAAAATAAAACTCCAGTGTAAGCAGAAAAGAGTAAAGAACTTTTCAAAGAATACTAATTTGAAAGTGAAGAAAATGCTCATTTGTACGAAATTGAACATTTATAAAAGCTTTCCAAAGAGTAAAAATACAACCAATTCAACAAAAACGAATAACTCACTGGTAAAAAATCTGATTACGACTTTAATTTATACACAGTTGATCTTAAGGGCAAAGAACCTAATAATTCCAAAGATAATAAGTCGACAGAAAATATTGCTACAACCGCTAAAGTTGAAAATAAGTCAACTGAAGCCGTTAAAACTGAAGTAAATTTGAAAGTTGTACAGAAATTTTCACTTAAAGGTGAGACAGTTGAAGAACAAAAGATAGAAGCAATTCAGGTAATTGATATGAATATTCTAAGAAAAGAAGCTGAAAAATAAGCAGCACAAGAATAAGTTAAAAAGATGAAAGAAAAAATTCCAGCTAAATCTAAAATATAATTTGGAGAAAAAGCAAATTAATCAACTGAATAAGTAAGCTCTAAACCATAAGCGTATACTGTTCATCAAGTTGAAACGCAACCCACTAAAGCTAAATTTTCATTAAAGCCACAACCGGAAATTGAAAAGAAAGAGTGATTCATTTAATTATTGTTTATTCAAATATTGTTCGTAATATAAGACAAAATAACAAAGTTTTTATAGTACCGCAGAATATAGTATTTATATGTTATTATAACTATTTTATATTTCACTCACTTTGCGATTCTGGATCTCTTAATTTCAGTTTATGGAGTGTAAGCACTTGCGCATCCCATTAAGCTGGAGTTGAGTCCTTGTGTTGGTTCTATAACCACGACTGAGCGTTGTGGTGATTCGGTGAGTTTTCTAAGAGATTGGTCGTCGATGTGTTGAGCGACCATGCTTGCTGAAAGTGCGTCTTGTACTCTGGCTGTGTTATCTCTTGACTATAATATTTACTGTTGCAATAGTTCAACTTTGTTGGTGAGTACTTCGATTGTTTTAGCTGCTTCTTGCACCGTTTTAGCTGCTTGTGAGACGTCGCATCTGATGAGTTCTTCGTATCTATGTTAAAGTCCGAAGTGTTGGTTCTCGAGTGCGTTCTTCTCGGCTGCGCACGAGGCGATTTGTCCGAACACAGCGCTGCGCATTTAGTCCCCAGCTCTCACTGTTGCTTGGTGCATTTCGCTCATTTGAACCGTTTTCTGGTGGTACTCGTTGATGTCGTTTCGTAGTCTCTCATAATTTGAATCATGTTCACTTCTTTCTAAAAAGAGTTGTTTTGTGTTGTCCTTGTCTGAGACGTTCTTGTTTTTGATGTCGGTTAGTCTTTAAGCTAAGGATTGGTAGCTGTTCCTCAGTTCGTTGTTTTCCTTGAGGCGAACTTGGAGTTCCTGGTTCATTTGGGCGATTATTAATTATAAATCGTCGTTGGTGGTAACTTATGATTGAAGGGGAAGGGAGTAGGTGATGTTCATGCCCTCACCGACCGCGATGCTGCTCACCTCGCTGTACTGCATCTGCCTCGCAGTGTGCACCTTGGACACCTTCTGTGTCACATTATTCAGCTGAGATCGCAAATTCTTGATCTCCTGCTTCAACTTCCTGGAATCCAATTCAACCTACGCCTCGAAACTCATTATAGGGCGGAGTGGAGTGGAAATAATAAATATAACACTACAAAGATTTTATGTGAAAAGAATGAATCGCGATTGAGTTGGTGTTTTGTAAGTGAATATTGCAATTTAGTTTTGCAATTTGCAATCATAAGAAAAACAGAATAAACTAATACTTATTAAATGCTTCTATATACTAATAATAAGAATTATAACATATTTAACAGATGTAAAATATCTGGTAGGTTTTATAACACTATTTTGTAACATTTTACTATTTTTTGCCTCTGAGCCCAAGGACCGCCCATTCTATCTCATTCTTGATAATTTCGTGCTTTAAGATTCGATTGTGTCCAAACTACAATTATCTGAATAGAGAAGACAACTATTAACCGAGTCCTGCATTGCCACGTCATACGGAAACACCTTGATCAGCTACAAGAACGAGTTCGACACCAAGGACAGTTATCAAATTGAGTAGTTCCAGAGAGAGATGAAGCGCAGAATCATCGGCTGCAACGGCCAGTAAGTGATCTCCGTCTGCGCGGGTATTTGCGACTTCTGCTACACCGGCTTCAACCCGAACTTCAAAAACATATCTGCCACAAGCTGATAACTAATAATAAAGAATATACGAAATAAAAATAAGCTTTTGATGTTTTTTGAATTATTGGAAATCATAAGTAATCTAATACCTGTGTACAAATTCCAATTTAAGCAAAACTCTATTATTTTAATAGCTCCCGTTAAATATAAATATAACACACTGATTGTAAACACTGAATAATAATACCTCTTATTTAGTTAATTCTCAATTATTTAAAACTGAAAACGTCATTCTTGTTATATGTAAATATTTTTAAAGATATATAGATTTGTAAAAATCGCTCCACAGAAATGGATAAATTTGTTATTAACAACGACTACGCCTCTGTATTTCTGCTAACATACAGTAAAACTCAATTGCATTACATGCGCATATGCATCAATGCGTTTTTGAATTCTGCTGGCGGAAATATATTTTTAGGTTTAACGCAAGATTGCGAGCCTAGGGGTGTGTAGTTAACGCAGGCTTTGAAAGAGGACATTAAAGCTGCGGTAAGTATATTTATTAGTTCGTTTGTCCCCAATGTGGAGCCCGAGTTGGTTTCTACTGATTTCCATCTTGTGTAGTAGATTACAAAATCTTAGGCAACGTATGTAGTTTAAATTACTGTCTTGCCGTCCAAGCGTGAGATAATTTTCACGTCAATTGCGCATTCTGAGGCGTACATTTTCAACAAGAAGCCGGTAAATTTAACCGCTGACCAGTTGATTCAGCGTTTTCAGGAGTCCCGTCAGACCTGCATATATTTAGAGACCAGTTACAAGAAAATAGATGAGCAGAGTTAATTAGTTCACACTGCATTAGATTTCATCGAGAACTCCCTCAAGCCAACCAAAATAGTTGTTATTTAAGGCCCTTCCAACTCTGGTAAGACCTACATCTCCAGGCGCATCTTCGACCACGTGGAGTACGAGCACAAGCTCCAAATTGACTTCCTACAATATTAATTTGTAAATGATATTTACTTGGAGCTCATTCAACAAGTGAACCCGAGCTTGAAACTGAAGTTGAAAACTAACCACCTGAAATTAATCCCACTGAACGAAACTGCTCCCACTCCAAGCTCGCTGGATGAACTATTCAGCTAATAATATATCAGCTCGGACGAGAAGAGGTGCCCCGTTCTGAGGAGCGTTTTACACAACGAGTGCATTAACAAACAAGTACTTTACTTTTTTGACTCAGTCAACACCACTCTAAATGACATCGTAAACAAAGGAGCGGCTGGAGTGTACATAGTCGTGTGCGAGGACGCGGGTAAACTCAGGCTGGAAGAAGAATTCGCAGTCGACATCATCGTACTGCACACACAAGAGATGAACACACAACAACTAAAACAAATAACCATTAATAAAGGAATACAAAACATCAGCGACGAAAAACTTGCCGAACTCATCAACAAATACGGATACGACGTAAAAGCAATCATATACAACCTGCAAACTGGACTGGAACTAGAAACGGAGCAATTACAAGCGTCTGAGAGCGAATTCGCACTGCTTAAAAAAGTATGCGTTATCCCAGGACGATTCTCACTCAAATTCATCCTTAACCAAATCAAAACATTCGAAAATCTGATCATGATCAACAAATTTTTACAGAAAGCTAACGGATTCTTCTCAATGCCTAAATAATACAGAATAAAAGTAATAGAGTAACTCTCGGATGATGAGGTACAATAAGTATCTCAAAATGTTGTTGATTTCTCTATTGCAGAACTATAAATACTAAACGAAAAACATAACTTTATACTCAGTAAAAGCAAAGTTCCTCATTTCGATGTACAATCACGCATAATGGCTATGGAAATTAGTAGCTTCATTGTTAACAATCTAAAAATACTTCAAACGGCATTAGCGTCTTCTCTAAAATATTAATACAAATGCTGCGAGCTGTATAAAGAAATCAGTGTATTTGTAAGTAATAGACTTCCTATGCAAACAATAGAAATGATAAAACTCATTAAAAAGGAAAACAACTTAATGGGAAGCACCAGCACAAGTGAAGCAGAATGAAGGTTAGATAGGTTCTAAACATTATCTTATTTGAATTATTTAAACAGATCTTTATTGTTCTTAATTTAAAACATACATCATGTTGTCAACATGATTCTAATTTTATTAGCTTTTGAAAAAATTACAAAAAAACTTGTAATTATAATCAATAACAATTAAATATTCTGTTCACTTTACACAAATATTGTGCAACACTTCAAATTTATTATGAATGGGTCAACATTACTTGAAGAGACTGTTGATGATTTTAGACGTAGATCCAACACCAAATGCTCATTAACATATAAAGTTGATAATATCGAGAAACTAGCTTAAGTTATGGTTATGAAATCGACTTTAAATAAGAATTATTTGATTCCGCTAAAAATGAGTTCACAACTTGCATAGGATATATATGACCAAGAGGAGGTTAATTTACTATTTTATTAAGCAGATGATTAGTTAAAAATCAAAGCAAAACTCACTCCTAGATATTTGGATTGGCGCAATGCTGAAGTTCACAATGAAATCTGGATAAGAATGTACACTCATATTCGCACCGTAATTGATGATAAAGATGATTACGAGTACGTTCTATTTGAAATAGAAATAATTTAAGCTATTTTGTGTTCCGATGATTTTGAACGAAGAATCAAATGAACAAAACACAGAAACTAAATAATAAACTGGTTGTTAAAATGAATAAACGTGATTTTAGTTTTAAATTACAATAATGTTACTACTTATTGCTATATTACGGTTTAAACAGTTTAAATTACATTTATTACATGTACGAGTGTAGCATTGATGCAAACCATCAATTATTAAGGGATCCTTGTCAAGATGTAAATGAATGTTTAAACTATCATTAATTTATTCTCATTTATTAGAAAATTGTAATGATAATGCAATCAAAATAAAACTAAATTTATATACGCACAACAATTACAAAGTAGTGTGTTCCACTCCTTTCATCATATGACGATGCTTGCTCCCGTTTTAGCTGCTCTTGTGATTGATGGATTCCGTAACAATCTTGATAATTCCAGTATACCAACTGAAGCACTAATGTAAACTGGTCTAAAGGAAATTGATGGTTTCATTGTTCCAATCAATTCTGTTTCAGATGCTAAAGCTTTTTATGAGCTGTCAATAAAAACTGGCAAGCCAATCTATGGTTGGAGAATTATCCCACAAAAGGACAAGGACCCACGTGTTTCAATTTAACAAGCAATTGGATTTTTGAAAGCTAAGGAGATGTTAACAAAGAATCAAACTGTCTTCATTGATGCCAGAAAGATGTTCTTTGGTGACGATTGCACTAAAAATAACCGTTTTGTAGTTGAAATGTATGACGAATTACAAATGCATTTAGGTGGTCCACAAAGAATCGGCGTCATGACAAAGAAGGCTCTTTGGACTGAACAAATGTGCAACATGAAGTGGGATCACATCAAACTTTGGTATGTCAATCATAACAAGAAGCCAACCTTTGGTGATTACACCATGTTTGGTGGCTGGAAGACTCCATTCGTTAAGCAATTTGACCAAGTTAAAGTTAAGACTGAAGAAGTCGATTACACATACAATGTGAACTTTATGTGAGCCCCATTATTGTATTTTAACTTATTTCTCTAATTTTTCTCATTTCACTTTTATATTTTTATTAATTTATTTAATTTCTGTATTATTTAATCCTTACTCGATAAGCCGCATATATTCAATACATACATATATAAAATAATGAGATTAGTTGTGTTTAGTTGAGTTCAATGTAATCAATCTATTTTTTTCAGAGTTTAAAATCTTAGTATTGTTGATAAGGTTATAGTTAAGTAAATCTTTTTAACGCTAGGTTTTGAGTAAGTAGCCGAAACCCAATACAGCGCTGGGTCTGGTTGTAAATGAGAATTAATGAAAATACCAAATTGAGCATTAATAATAATTAAATATAATTTAATGTAAAATACTGAAACAAAGTAAAAAATAAGTTATGAAGATATCTCAGAACAATCTTGATAAGATGAGTCCATTTGCTTGAATTGTTTCAGCGAAAACTGCGTTTCCTCTTTGCACCTCGACAACGCGCCATTCGTTGTTTACTTTGAAGCCGACGACGAATCCTCCTTTGAGGAGCCCGGTAATGGTTCCGGAGGTAGCTTGCAAGTTTTCTTGAATTACGAACCTGCCAACGACCATGAGCTCGTCCGACTGTTCGTATTCCGTTTGTGGAGCGGAGGTAATGGATTCCTTTTCTATTTCCTTCTCTTGGTCGGTAGCGTCTGTCATTGGATCCGTCTCAGAAAGTATGTCAACGATGTCCTTCACACCGGATTGAATGAACGTTGGGATGACCATCTGAATAACCTCGATTGACTTCTTGGAGCAGTTGTTAACGAGGACGAACATCTTGTTCGAGACCCTGGACACACCAAGTGGAATTAAATTCGCTCCGAACAGCTTCTACGTTACACATGCGAGTTGATTAATTGGCTTGTACTGGGTGTAAAATATAAGGTCTTGCTTGTACTCGGATGAACCTATGTTTTCCTACTATACGACCGCGAAATTGGAGAAATCTAGTCTCACTATCGCGCCTTGTCTGGGCAGGGCGAATATGCAATCCTTAGCGGTGGCATCAAACTATGGGATGCAGGAGTGGATTAAAGCATAACCGTTTTAAGTTAAAAAGCCCGGGATGTCCGAGGTCTGCTTGGCACCGATCACCTGAAGCTGAACGAGCTCGACGCAGTTCATGGCAGCTGGGAACACATCAATAAGATAAAGCTTGTTCATGATCTGGCCAGTTGGGGTTATTAAAAATAATGCAGCTGTGAGCACTGAGAGCTTCTTCGCGTCGATGTGCTTCTGCTTGTTTTCAATGAGATAGCCTGAAACGGTCTGTAAAAGGACTGGATAGTCAGCGAGCATCACCTCTGCTTGACCAGCGACTAAGTAGCACCCGTTCTCAAGAGCGGCGAAGGTTTGAATTCTAACCAGTGGTAAATATCTTGGCATGGACAGATCTGGTCTAATCTCGGACAATTTAATCGTCTATGTCTTGCTCAGTGTCGGCTCCTCTTCCATTTACTCTTATTATTCTTCAACAGGTAATTAATCAGTAACCGGAGCCGTTTCGTTCTTTATCTCCGATTTCTTGAATTATTGCTTCTCAATTAATACTGGTTAAGAAATAATTCCCCCCATTTACTAAAACACCTTGAAGTCAGCTTACCACTGCTAAAACAACTAAGCGTTTATGCTTGAGGCGGATATTGAGCGGATTGGAACCCCGTTCGTGGTTGAAACGAGCATGACCTGGTCCAAAAATAAATTTTAAGTGGTGCAGTTAACGTTCATTGACTGGAGCATTTCGGCCGAAAGTTGCTTTGAGGGGACGTTTTTGTAGTTCGGGTTGAAGCCGGTGTAGCAGAAATCACAGATTCCAGCGCAGACTGAGATCACTTACTGGCCGTTGCAGCCGATGATTCTGCGTTTCATCTCTTTTTAGAAGTGCTCGATTTGGTAGCTATCTTTTGTGTCGAACTCGTTCTTGTAGCTGATCAAGGTGTTTCCGTATGACGTGGCAATGCAGGACTCGGTTAATAGTTGTCTTCTCTATTCAGATAATTGGAGCTTGGACACAATCGAATCTTAGAGCACGAAATTATCAAGTATAAGATAAAATGGGCGGTCCTTGGGCTCAGAAGCGAAAACTGGGAGAATGCTGAAGGAATTAGTCAAACCCTCGGCTTGGTAGTTCAGCTTCTGCTTCAACTCGAGTTTCTTGGTCCCGTCCCTGATTTGGTGCTTAACTTGGTATATCTTGCCCGGAATCATGCCAATCGTTGGAATGAACGTCTCGTTGCCTTCGTTCGTATTCGCCCACGGAGTGAAGCACACCTGCCTTAATGGCGGCATGTAATTCTTCATCGTTTTAACCTGCTTGCTAAAATCTATCTCCGACGGCTGCGGAACATTCAACGGAGGAGTGAAACCAGTTGGCTGCTTGGGCATATCTGGCTGGAACATTACTCTGACAAAGGGAGCTGGATTAATCGTGAGCAGCGGAACACGGTAAACTGGAGCCGTCGTGTTGTTCAAGGGTATGCAACACGGAGCCTTTTGATTTCCAGGAGCCTCAATTGTTATCTCGATGCTGTTTTTGAAAAGAACGTCTGTCGTGTTAACACTATGGATTGGTTCTTCTACTAAATACGGAGACTGAGCAGATGGGATTCTACGTGGTGTAAGTTTAGCTTCACACTGCAGATTATGTTTACCTGTAGTTAAAGTCGAAAAAGATACAGTGTTATCTAACGAGAAGTTTTAAATTATTTGATATTCTTAGTTTTCCTTAGCAATTGAAAATTAATAATGTATATCGTAATTCAATGGTGGTAAGTAGCCTTTAATATCAGCTTGATACAATATTGCGAAGCACACCGCTGGTTTAATATTTTTAGGAGAAATCTAAGAAATTTAAAGCTGGGACATATCAGTTGTTGTGGAGTGGATTTTGTTACTTAATCGGTGTACTCGTCACAATATAGTATATGACGGCGTTTAATGATTGCATTTAAAAGAAACGTTGCAAGAAACACAGTTAGGATACTTGAATTAACAACTTTCTATCGTGAAGACAATTGATATATTAACTTATTTATGGATGAAAACCATTTTAATTTACTAGAAAATCACTAACCACAAGAATCATATATCATGACAACTTCATCTCCATAAATCCAAACTTAGTGACACAATAACGTTACCTCAAAGTTTGAGGTCAAACTAATCATCATCTAACTAATCTCAACATCATACCTCATCTTCTAGATGGTTGGACTAGCGTATCAGTGGCAACATAGTGCTTTATTAGAATATATATTATACTTATTATTACTTGGTTATAGTATAGTATACTTGGCTATAGTAAAATATCTAATATATATTTATTGCACCTCTAAGAGAGTGATTTTGGATGCACCGACGTAAAAGGCGTGACTGTATTTATTGTATCTATCTATATATATTATAACAAAGTAATTCCTGAGTGATATTTCGTATATATCTCACTTCCTCGAGACGGCACAAACAGACTTCATTGAGACTTTCGAAAGCAAAACATGGGCTCTCGCACGCCAGTGTTTCCACTTTCAAAACGGGCTCAACCCGTCATTTATGCCCACTCAGTAAGGACCCAACAGGGCCCTCACGGAGTCGTCAGCGGACCAGTTTCACCTGATTCGCTAACTTAATTTTCAGAAACTGGTTCTCGCGTCTCAGTTTCTCTTTGCTCGTTATTTCCTTCGGCTTGCACGGGAGGTTGTTCCGTTGTATTGGCATTGCTTGGTGGTGGTTGCCTTTGATGCACTGTTTCATTAACTTGATTAGGTACCTGGGGTCCTTCTTAGTTTATTTGATTTTGCAAATTCCTAATTTCGGGGTATATTGCCGGTGGTAGATTAACTTTTTCCTAGGGTTTAGACGCTTTGATATCTTCCTTAGCTCTCTATTGTTAGATAAACTATTTCTGATATTCCATTTGGAGCTTCTTCTTCTAGGCTTTCGTTAAGATTGGCTTGGTTTCCTATTTTGCGTCAGTTATCGTTTTTTATTCATTTAGACCATCTTTTGGCTATTCGACAGGCTTTTCTAAGACAGGTTATTTATCCTCTTTCTTTTTCTAAGTTTCCTTTTGAGGAGACTTTGCGTTCGATTGGGGCATTTTAGTGGTCTTTTGATCTTGTGACTTTTAGACTGGGGGCTTTTTCTCTTTCTGCTTTTGAGCGTCCTTAAGCTTCGTTTTGTCAGGCGCTTTTTCTTCGATATTCTTCGTAGGTTCAGCTTTCTAACTTACTTCAGTCTATTTCTTCTCGTTTTCAGGCTGGGCTTCGGCATTGTTTGTCTTTTAAGTGATCTTCTTGTCGTCATGCTTCTTTTTGGTTTCTTTGAATTTACGCATCACTGCCGCCGCTGTATCAAATTAACTTTACAATTCTCTTTACAATTTGGCGATCTTCTCTTTGAGAGACTAAATTTTCTTGTCATTGCCTTTCGCGTTGGGGATTACTTTGGTCTGGGTGGGTTTGTCAGGTTTTTTCTTTGTGGACGTGTCCTCCAGTTTATCGTTGCCTTTTTCTGCTGTTTGCGTGGACTTCTTTTTAGTCTTTGTTTTGTGGGCTTTTTCATATTTCGTATATATATATATATTTGTTGATATTAAATCATAATTCAACTATTTAAACCTAAAATACACAATATATTATATACATATTCTTATTATTTCACTTTGATATAATTTTATATATTATATCTTCATTATTATTCATAATACTTTGAATAGTTTCAAAATACGACTAATTCAATTTAGCTTTATACCAAATTATATCCTTTTCTTCCTCTATAAAATATTACTGTTGTCCAATTTAAATAAGTATCAACAATAATTATTCCTCTGTTATAATCTAATTATTCTTAGTTAATTATTTAATATATAACATATATTCTTTTTTGTTTATGGTATTTTATTCCTCCAATTTTATTTTGATTTATTCGTATTCATACGTTTAATCTAATCCAGGTGGGCTATCTTCATCCGAATTATTATCATTTTCATAGTAAATTTCATTCCCTAATATTAATTATTTTTTAGTATAAAGAGACTATTCTTAAAATTCTAAAGATAGGTTATGTCGGTTTATTAATTTCATGTCAGTTATTTGTGCAGAATAAGCCTTTTAAGGTGTTATTTAGGCTTTGAAAGCGTCAATAGTTAGTGAAGAACAAGTATCAGTTAAATATGCTTGAAGATTAGCATCAGTTGGAACTCTTTGTTCACAAACCCAATCCTGATTGATTAAATATTCTAAATCCTGAACAAAATTGTTATCAATACGTACTTACTTTAAGTTAGTTAGATATTTCAATGGTTCTATCAAAATAATTGCGTTATTTCTTAAATCAACATGAGTTAATTGATTCATAGCTTCTATTCCAATTACGTTTGTAATATTACAATCGTTAACTATTAGTGAAGTAATCTTTACTGGCACTTTTACGAACTTAACATTTTTGCAGTTCTTCACAGTTAGATCTGCTACTGTATGTTCAAATCATCAGCGAAATTTAAGTTGAGGATTTGGTCATCGTTTGAAATTATTAGGCTGTTATTATTAACATTATTTTGGTATTTAGCGATCATGTCCTTTTCGTACCTGCGTCCGAATTTCAAAATCAATTCCTGAGTTAATTTCTTTGATTCAGCAATTGATTCTTTAAATTTATCTAATTCTATCTTTTAATTGGTTTATTCTAAATATTTATTGTAATCCTAATCTGTTCCTTCATCTTATTCCTGCACCATATCTGAATTGTAGTTCTTCATTTCAGTCAAAACGTTCATATCAACTATAATATTGTGTTCCAGTTCAACTTTTTATATTTGTAAGTGTTTAAGTTCTTTAATTGAAACTATTTTATTGTTTTAAATATTGATTTCAATTAGGTTCCTCAAATGCTGTATTCCAGTTAAATGGGTTAAATCGCAGTTATTGATCTTCAAAACGGTTAAATTCACTGGCGCCTGAATTATTTAAACGTCCAGTCTATTCTAAACGAATCCGTTTTCGTCCGTTTTAAGGGTTTTACAGGTTCTTAACAATTATATATTTTTACAATTGTTAACTGTTAATTATTAAGTGTTAAATTGTTTTATGAATTGAATGTCAATTAATTATTCGTCATTAGTAATATTTAATGTGTTGTTAATAGTTTTATTAATGTATTTGGTTCTCATTTGCTTGTCATAAAAGACAAAGTTCATTAACTCGGCTGCTTGCTATTCTGTGCTGTTGGGACCAAGTACATCCATGAAATTTGCTTAAGTAGGCTATTACTGATTCTATAGCTCAAAATTATCGCAAATGAAATTGTCACTAAGAATTAAATTGTTATTCAGGGCTTCAAAAGTTACTATTGGTTGCATAAATACGATTTTGTTCGCTTGCAAGTTCAAATAGGTAAGATTGAGCTCTTTTAGTGAACCTACTCGGCTGATGATGTTGTTTTGCAGATTAACAGATATTAAATTAGTCAGAGCAGCTAGTTCACTTATATCCTAGATGCGATTGCTCGATAAATCAATATCAGTTAACTATGATAGTTGATATATGTTTGTTATATACTATTGCGTTCCATCGTTCTTTAAAATGCAGTTATTCAATTTTAAACGCATTAATAATTTCGGACAATCGTCGAAAGTGATTGTTTTGCAATTTATAGCTTCAAGATCAATAACTTTCAAAATATCTGTGAATTAAATTGTATTTAATTAATTTTCGTTTTAAATTGATAATTTATTTTCATCTGTAACATTGTTTTAGTACTTATTAATGAGCATAAGTATATTTTAACTGTTCTCAGTTATGTTCTGTTTAACATAGTTCTTAACCGCTGGTAAGGTGCAGTTGTAAGATCTCATGTAGTCTTCATCTGTCGCGGTGAGCTGATTTGTGATCCAATATTTATTTGCGTTGTCTAATTAAGCGATTGGCTCAAAATTCTGAATAAAGTTTGATTCAAGGCGCAAATCTTGCAACATTGGCAACTGCTTACAAATTTCAATTGAGATGATCTTATTGAAGCTAATATTCAAGTAAATTAAATTAATCATCTTCGACAGACAATTTATACTTGAAATTTCATTCTTACTAACGTTCAATCTAACTAAGGCAGTTAGAGAGGCCAAATCCTCTAGTGAATTCACGAAATTATAGCTTAAATCCAAAACTTGAATTTAAGTTAGCTAAGCAAGAGCTGAAATATCATCTACCAGATTTTAACTGAAATCAAGTGAAATCAACTTCTTATAATAAGCTAGAACATTTATATTTTCAATATTATTCTGTCCAACATCGAGTTTGGTTAAATTTATCAGTGAAGCAAGTAGAGAAATATCTTTTAACTAGTTCATGCTTAAATTTAAGTCAGTTAACTGAACCATTTACTCAACTCCTTTCAAATCACTCAAGTTACAACTATTTATTGTTAATTTGGAAACTTTCTTGGGACATCTTTCTAAAATAAGATTGTAACAATTCATAACAACCAGTTCTTTGATGTTTACATAATCCGTGAATTCAATACTTAATAACATTGGATCATTTTTTATAATAAGTTTCTCATTAAGAACTTGGGTTTTATATTTCCTTATCATCAGCGCGTCATGAATTATTTGCTTACTGATAATTATGTGATTAGCCAAATCGTTAATATAACCCAATATTTAGGCTTCGGAGCATTTTTAGGAATTCATCATATCAAAATAATTTTAATAATCTTAGTAATTTGGTTAATTCTGTTCTGTTATCATATCCCAGTTGAATTTCTAAAGTTTCTTAACATAAATCAAATCCTACACCACGTTGCCTTCAATTCCCAAATGTTAAAGTTGTTTTAATGTTTCTAATGGCTGACAAATTATAAGTTTATTGTTTTGCAAACATAATGTTTCTAGTTTCATCAATTTGCTCAAGTTAGTAATATCGTTCAACTAATTGTAACTAATGTCAAGATTTTGAAGCAAAGTTAATTTATCCAAATCTTTTAAATCATTGATTTCATTATTTTTGAGGTTTAATGTCGTGAGAAGTGTCACATTACCTATTCCATCAGTACTTTAAAGACCACAATTGTTAATGGTGAGATTTTACAGGAGCTTAGGAGTTCGTTCCAGATTCAAGTTAGGACAATTAAATATTTTAAGCGAATGAAGTTAAAACTAATCAACAAAACCAAAGCTTGTTACATTATTATCAGAATTGATTTCAAGATAGGCGTCTTTAACAAGGTCTTTGAACTTTGCGATCATTTTCGTATCATATAGAATTTCTTTACTTTTCATTTTGTTGTTTATGATGGAAGTGGCGAAATTTCTTGCATCTTGCTCCGTTTTTCCTTCACCCAAATGCTTTTGGTAGTCAAGTAATGCAGGTTCATTTTGCTCAACTATCATATCCCATGTTAACTTAGGAAGTTATTTCACATATTGTAAATCTTGTATTTAATTTTCGTTGATATCAATATATTTCAGCTCTTTCAGTGTTTCCACTGGCTTGATAACGATCAGGTTGTTGCGTCTGAGGTTCAAGGACTTTAGTTTGATGAGAGCACTTACTTAATCGATTTGATACAGCTGGTTGAAACTCAAGTCGAGTTCTTCTAGCTTGGCCAGTTGGTCCAGGTCCTCCAAGTCGGTCAAGCAGTTTTTGCTGAGAAATAAGCGCGTCAGAAGCTTGGCGTTCTCGATGCCTTTGGTACTTTTAAGGCCGCACTTGTTGATAGTGAGACTGGTCAGCAGCGTTGGAGCTCTTTCTAATGAAAGGTTGGGACAATCCACTATCTTGAGCGAAGTGAGCTTCCAGTGGTCCACGAAGCCGAAACTCGTGATGTTGGCGTCAGAGCTTATTTCAAGAGACCCGTTTACAACTTGACCTTTGAGCCTATCAATTTGCTTTGCGTCGTACACGATCTGCAGGCTTATCTTCTGCTCTTCGTTCATTTCTGCGTCATCAAGTTGTTCTTCTACTTTGGTATCTCCTTATTCTGTAGGCTTTTTAACATCTATTGTTTTGATGTGGTTTTCTTTCACAATTACTTCCCATTTAAGTTTGGGTAATTATTTAACATATTGCAAATCTTGCAGAGTATTTTCAGTAATGTCCAACTCTTCCAGTAACTTGAGTGTCTCTATCGGTTTTATTATTTGTAAGTTATTACGTTTAACGTTGAGCGATACTAATTTTACCAGCTTTCCGACATTATCTATATTATGTAACGCATTGAAACTTATATCCAGTTTTTGCAAAGATGTAAGCTCATCAAGCTCAGTCAAATCGTTCAAAAGGTTGTTGGACAAATCAAGAGATGTGAGAAGCTACGCAGGTGCTAATCCTTTCGTGCTTTTAATGTTACAGTTATTGATTACCAAATGTCTCAAGTTCTTTGGAACTCTTTCCAAATTCAGGTTCTACGACCCACTTACAACTAAATATTATAAATCTAGCTCGTCAGAAAACTCTATGCTCAGCAAAGCCGGGTCGTTTTAGACAACTAAAGATTTGTCTTTAACTTAAGATTTATACTTTCTAATCATCAAAGCATCGTGAACGATTTGTTAGCTGATCACGGCCTTGTTCGCCATTTAATCAATCATTTCTTACACTGAGTCTTCTGAACCTATCTTTTCCAAGTAGTTTCGGTAGTCAGATTCTTTTGGTTCTTTTTGCTGTGATATCATTTCCCAATCAAAAGTAACTAGCTTCTTTACATATTCTAAATCTAAAATCAGATTATCATCTATCTCAAAGCGCTTGAGCTCTTTCAGTGTTTCCACTGGCTTGATAACGATCAGGTTGTTGCGTCTGAGGTTCAAGGACTTTAGTTTGATGAGAGCACTTACTTAATCGATTTGATACAGCTGGTTGAAACTCAAGTCGAGTTCTTCTAGCTTGGCCAGTTGGTCCAGGTCCTCCAAGTCGGTCAAGCAGTTTTTGCTGAGAAATAAGCGCGTCAGAAGCTTGGCGTTCTCGATGCCTTTGGTACTTTTAAGGCCGCACTTGTTGATAGTGAGACTGGTCAGCAGCGTTGGAGCTCTTTCTAATGAAAGGTTGGGGCAATCCACTATCTTGAGCGAAGTGAGCTTCCAGTGGTCCACGAAGCCGAAGCTTGTGATGTTGGCGTCAGAGCTTATTTCAAGAGACCCGTTTACAACTTGACCTTTGAGCCTATCAATTTGCTTTGCGTCGTACACGATCTGCAGGCTTATCTTCTGCTCTTCGTTCATTTCTGCGTCATCAAGTTGTTCTTCTACTTTGGTATCTCCTTATTCTGTAGGCTTTTTAACATCTATTGTTTTGATGTGGTTTTCTTTCACAATTACTTCCCATTTAAGTTTGGGTAATTATTTAACATATTGCAAATCTTGCAGAGTATTTTCAGTAATGTCCAACTCTTCCAGTAACTTGAGTGTCTCTATCGGTTTTATTATTTGTAAGTTATTACGTTTAACGTTGAGCGATACTAATTTTACCAGCTTTCCGACATTATCTATATTATGTAACGCATTGAAACTTATATCCAGTTTTTGCAAAGATGTAAGCTCATCAAGCTCAGTCAAATCGTTCAAAAGGTTGTTGGACAAATCAAGAGATGTGAGAAGCTACGCAGGTGCTAATCCTTTCGTGCTTTTAATGTTACAGTTATTGATTACCAAATGTCTCAAGTTCTTTGGAACTCTTTCCAAATTCAGGTTCTATGACCCACTTACAACTAAAGATTATAAATCTAGCTCGTCAGAGAACTCTATGCTCAGCAAAGCCGGGTCGTTTTAGACAACTAACGATTTGTCTTTAACTTAAGATTTATACTTTCTAATCATCAAAGCATCGTGAACGATTTGTTAGCTGATCACGGCCTTGTTCGCCATTTAATCAATCATTTCTTACACTGAGTCTTCTGAACCTATCTTTTCCAAGTAGTTTCGGTAGTCAGATTCTTTTGGTTCTTTTTGCTGTGATATCATTTCCCAATCAAAAGTAACTAGCTTCTTTACATATTCTAAATCTAAAATCAGATTATCATCTATCTCAAAGCGCTTGAGCTCTTTCAGTGTTTCCACTGGCTTGATAACGATCAGGTTGTTGCGTCTGAGGTTCAAGGACTTTAGTTTGATGAGAGCACTTACTTAATCGATTTGATACAGCTGGTTGAAACTCAAGTCGAGTTCTTCTAGCTTGGCCAGTTGGTCCAGGTCCTCCAAGTTGGTCAAGCAGTTTTTGCCGAGAGATAAGTGCGTCAGAAGCTTGGCGTTCTCGATGCCTTTGGTACTTTTAAGGCCGCACTTGTTGATAGTGAGACTGGTCAGCAGCGTTGGAGCTCTTTCTAATGAAAGGTTGGGACAATCCACTATCTTCAGCGAAGTGAGCTTCCAGTGGTCCACGAAGCCGAAACTCGTGATGTTGGCGTCAGAGCTTATTTCAAGAGACCCGTTTACAACTTGACCTTTGAGCCTATCAATTTGCTTTGCGTCGTACACGATCTGCAGGCTTATCTTCTGCTCTTCGTTCATTTCTGCTTACGATTTCTGTGCGTCTTATTCAGAACTTTCGACTCCAAGATACTTTTAGAAATCGGCTAAATGTGCCAGTCTTTGAGGTAAAATGAAATTCCATTGGAACTTGGGCAGCTTGGTTATATGCTTTAAATCTTAAATTTTGTTTCCCAGAATATTTACTTTTGCTAGATTTGGTAACTATGATAGCAACTTACAGCTTATCAATTTGTTGTGGGTAAGGTCGATTGATTCCAGTTGCTTCATATTTTCGAGACCGTCAATGCGGTACAAACCTGAATTAGTAATTGAAAGGTGTTTGATCTTCTTCGGCAGCTCAGTGAAATTAATATTTGGGCAATGATCCAGACAAAGTGTATCAATATCGAAGCAGTCCACGAATTCAAAGTGAGTAATGCCAAGTAAATCTTTGGCAATTAATTCTTTACCTTTTATAAGTGGAGCCAGCGTTTTGATCATATTTTCTAAATATTGGCTTCGTTCTCTCTTCGAATTTTCGGTGTTCATGAGTTCATTAACATTCTCGTCTGATGTTCCAGGTGTGAGGCACTTTCTGAAGTCCTTTTATTATGGAACATATTATTATTGAAGCCACTAAACGATGAAATTAACGTGTTGCACAAGTGGTTCTTAGTTTACGATGTAGTTATTCTCGCTTATTACCGTTTTTAGGTTTTCAAGTTTATTAATGTCTTCAGGAACAATTATTACGTTATTGAAGCTGAAATCGAAGTATTCCAGCTGTAAATGCGTTACTATTCCGCTGATGTCGCTGATCATGTTGTGCTTCACGTCAAAGTACTTTAAATCGCCCAGATGGAACAGATTCTTAATGCTTTGCAGTTCACAGTTGTTAATAGTCAAGATTTGGATGTGAACGGGCACGTCGTCCAGTTTCTTGAAGTAGATGTCCAGGATTCGCACGTTTATGAACTTTTTCACCTCCGAGTTCTGTAAATCGGTGGGATCTTTCACAATGTAGCATGGCGGTTCGGTCATTTTTGGTTGGAGCGGATTAAAAGAAATATACTTTTAAATAGTTATATAATAAATGAAACACCAATAGAAATATTGAAATAAGCTAAAACCTTAAAGTTGTTATACAATAGTCATCTACTCTATTTTATTAATTATCAGAAGTTGGTATAAATAGAAATATAAATGGTATCACACTCACTTGTCTTTTCACTGGACTTTGCCTTCACTTATGCGCATTCACATCCATTCACAGAACTGTGCCTCGAACTACTTGTACTTCGTCTTGACTGCTTCAACATTCCGTCTCAAAGCGACGCTATTATTCAATAATATTTGAGTTTGTATTCTCTCAGGTAAAAATATTTCTCACCACAGCCTCGCTTCGTTAATGGTATAAATAAAGATTACTAGTGAAGATTAACGTTAGAGAGACGCGGGTTCTTTTTGTTTTGGTCTGGTTTCACAGTGAATTGATTTATAAAAATATTTGTCTCTACAATTTTTTGCTATGAGTCACACTCGAGTTTTAGCGGAAACTCTTGAAGTGAATTTCTTATTTAGGCGCATTTTTACGAACTAACCAGTTTCGGTCATTCTAAGATGTGGAATAAATTTTGAATCATGTCACGATTTCATTTAAGAGCTTGGAAAACGCGCTTGTTTTCATTTGAAATTGCAAACTATTTATATACATTTGTTAATAAAACCACTTTATTTAAACATTTTTGTAAATTTTTCCACCCCATATATGAAAAACTAGAAATTGGTTAGGGGGATAGTTAAAAGCTAAATATAAGTACTTTGAGGGTAAAAGTAGTTAGAAGCAGGAAAATAATTAAAAGTTCATTGGCATCATTTGGAGCATTAAATTTTTTAAGTTAAAATCTATAATTAAGATCACCTCAACTATGGCCACAGTACGATTCTAGGTTCTGGCTTTACATCAAACTTTGAATCAAATGATTGTTCTAGTAATGCTAATGTTACGCTAATTGACCATCAAAAAATATTAATGATGATAAATATGGAATCTAGATTCCCACTAGCTTTCCGTCTTTTGTTATGGTTTTATAATAGAGCAAAGCCATTTATACTACTATATTAGTTTCAACTGTTGAGTTATAATTTAAGTCAATTAAGTCATAAATATTGAAAAAGTAAAATTAGGCCGTAGTGTTCTATTCTACGAATTATAGAAAGTTTTAGAGGTTTAATTACTTAACTCTAAAAGAACAAGGAAAATAAATAAAACTATTTAACTTCACTATTAATTCACAACTTATCTAAAACTTAAAAATTAGAATACTTTCACAATTGCCTATAATTTTCAGTTGTGATGCTAGATATATACAAGTGATGATTATTAATTAGAATTACTTCATCTAGTAAGCATTATTTTATTAATATAATTTTTAATATATTTGAAATGGATTAATAAGAAGATAGACCAAGTTTATCTTTATATCATACATCACTAGACAAAACATATTTCATAGTTAAAAATATTAGTTTCACTTCATTTCATTCTATTTAAAGCTAACTTGAGATAAAATTAGACTTATTTGGAAGAAGATAAACTGGGTTGATCTGAATTTTAGCTTTGTACTACTTCAAGTTATTAAACTCCTAAAAATATTATTAACGTTTAGAGTTAATTAATTTTAGAATAACTATAGCAAAAGTATAAATTTAAGATTTAATTAGTGTTGAACAAATATAATAAGGTCGTCTAATAGTAAACTATTTACATAAACTTATAATAATTAATTTAATAGTTTCATTTCATCTCTAGCATTTTCCGTTTCAATTCGAAAAATTCAAATGAAATTGTCAAGCGCTTTAGGCTGATATCTGCCTTAAATTAAAAATTTGAATGCAAATATAACTACTATTACAAATATTATGATAACGATTGAATATCGTACTATTCCAATAAATTACGAGTAATTGTGTAATATGAATCCTAGCAATTATGATTAAGACTTATATTGTTATTAACAACTAATAACAAGTCTAGTAATATATAACGAGATAGTGATATAATTTATCTGCTTGATTAGTTAAAATATTATGTTTTGTAATTAATTTGTAATAGATTTAAAAGCAAATAATTATCTAAAATATATTTAGTTACGTATTGTTATCACATATGTACTTAATAAGAAATTATTAATTTATATAATAACTGCCATTTCACACATAACATGAGATTGAAAGTATATATTAATTTTATTAATAAAAATAATATACTAACTTTAGTTAACTTAACAATTACTCGAAGTACGATAAATATTATATTGTGCTCTTTAGTACTTTGACTTCTATTTACTTTAAAAATAATAAAATACAAAAATGTAAAATTAAAAGTTTATTATTTTTTGAAAGCTAAGACAAATTCGATATAATATTTGATGTTCATCTATAGCCATTAGCTCTAATATACCTTGCTCCAAGAATGAAATTGTATATTAATTTTGTGAAAATGTGAAAATATAGTTGTATAAAGATCATAGAATGCTATTATTGCCAATATTTACAATAATAAAATGTGCATAGCATATACCAACATTATTGTACCAAAGTTCTTGGATATATGATATTAGTAACAAATCTTCTTTAAAAATACAAAAATATAACTTTCCGGACGATACGGTATGGATATGATGTGAAAATTTTTAAATTATTATATTATACTGACCTAAGTAATTTATATTAATTTCACTCGTGTACCATCATTTTTAATACCGAAACTTATCAAAAATAATCTTTATTTATACCACTGCTTCGTTTATTTCCTCCTAGCTGGGTTTTCTTTATTCTCCTGCTTCAAAATCCTCTTTGCATCCTTTCTTCTTCAAATACAAGGCTGCGCTCAGATCCTGTATTTTGTTTTTCCTTACGTACAAATTTTTTAGATAGTCCAGCGCTCGAATATTCAGCTCAACGATTTAGTCTTCGTCCAAACTCAAAACCTCCAGTTGAGAAATCCGTTCAACTCCCTTCGCAGATTTCAGTGTCGATTTGCAAAACACGAGGCGCCGGAGGTTCGTTGGCACCCTCAAAACGTGCGCGTTTTAACAGCTACGCAGAATAAGATCCGTTACTCCCAGTTCCTGCACAAAAGAAACATCGTGAATCTCTGGATCGTTTGTAATATCTAAACAGGGGCCCCATTAGTATCCACTTTTAGTTACGTGGCTTTAATACTTCGCCTTCATTTTGGCGTCGTAAGCCGCTGGATATTATTGAATTAATTCCGCCGTTCTGTGCTACTTCGCTTCGAAACTAGCTTTAAATACCTTTAGTGAAAGTTTTAGATTCATGTCAGCGATATAGTAGGTTAAGTCATCGTCGGTAGCTTCTTTTTGGTAGTAGATCCAGTCCGAACTGTAATTCTAAGTATTTGTAAGGTGCTCCATATCTTGGATGAAATTGTTGTCGATCAGAACTTGCTTGAGATATTGGAGAGATTTTACTGGCTCGACTGAGACGATGCAGTTGTCGCGCAAATCGATGTACTGGAGTTTAGAAAGCGATTCTATGCCGATTAAGTTTGTAATCGTGGTGTCGTTAACAGTGAGCGAAAGGAGATTGGTTAAGGAGTAGACTTGCTTGATAGATTAAATGTTTGTGTTCTTGATCAACTCGAACTTCTTGAGTTATTAGAATTACTATAATCCATCCAAATCTGTTATGTCGCAGTCATTCAGCGATAAATACAAGAGTTACGTTGGAACTCTTCTGAAACTGAAGTTTGTGCATTTGTTCAGGATTAAACACTCTACTGATATTTTGTCCATAAATTTTATACTTTTTACATCATTATCGCTGAATATTTCTAACTTGTTGAATTGCACATTATTTTTGTACTTACTTGACATATCGGCAACGTATTTTTACAATGGTGCAGTAACTACTAACAACTGATCAGATTTCGCTTTCTTTGGAGCTAGTTGAATTTTGAAGGCATCAAGAGTTAATTGAGAACTAGTATCAGTTAAATAAGCTTAAAGATTGGCGTCAGTTGGCACTTTTTGTTCACAAGCCCAGTCTTGATTGGCTAAATATTCTAAATCTTGAACATAATTGTTATCAACAAGTACTTACCTCAGATTGGTTAGTTATTGTAATGGTTCAATCAAAATAATTAAGTTATCTTGCAAATTTAAATATTGGAGCTGCTTTATGTTCTCTAAACCTATAACATTTGTGAGTTTGCATTTACATATTGTGAGCGATGTAATTTGGTTCGGAATTTTATATAATATAACATCTTAGTAGTTGATTAAGACTCTATTATCCGTTTTTAAATGTTTTAAAATAGTTTATAATGGGAATTTCACGTTTTGACAGTTTTGAACATTCAATGTGTGGATGTTCATTTCGCTTGTGAAACCAAAATCCGTGAGATCTTAATCGTTTTTAATTTGAAGTGTATTGTTCACAATCTATTAAACGAATTTTTAATGCATCTAAACGTATATATATATATATATATATATATATATATCCACTTAAATTTCGGAAGAGATTCAAGAACATTAAATTATTCAATCTTATTGCCATCGAGGCGCAAATCTACAAGCATTATTAGGTCCTTTATCGCGTCTATATCAGTTATTTAGTTGAATGAGACATCAAGTTAAATTAACTTTGTCATGCGCTTTACAAAAGTAATACTTTTTAAGTAGTTGCAGCTTATGTTAAGTGTTGTCAGATTTGTGAGCCCCTCAAGATCTTTAGTTTGCGCTAACTAGTTTTAGCTCAAATTAATTGATTTCAGCTACTTCATAAACATTAATGGACTGATTTCTGAAATTTTATTTTCACTAAAGTCAATATCTATTAGTTAAGTTAGTTTTTCAATCCCTTGAATTGATTTTAAGTTGTTTTATGCCATGTCTAACTTCGTTAATGAGTTCATTTTAGAAAGAACGCCTATTTCAGAAATTCTATTTCCTCTTAGACTAAGTTCAACAACAGACTATATTTTCTCTAAACCGTTTATTTTCTCTACAAAGCACATGTTTACAACTAATTTTTTGATTTTTAACGGAACTCGTTCGAAGTTAAGATTGTAACACTCGAACACAAAAAGAGTATCCACATTTAATAGGTCAGTGAACTCTATATTGCGTAGTTCTTGATCATTATGAATAATTAGTGTTCCATTTATCACCTAAGATATATATTTTAAAAGGATTGGATTGTGATAAGGACTCTAATCTCTTTTGGAAATAGTGTTGTTCATTAATGAAGCCGCTTACTCTATTGTGGAGCTCGGACCAAGATAGTCCATGAAGTTTCTTATTTACGCTATGTTTTGAGGACAAATCCAGTTGATCTTGAAATTAGGGTTTGTAGCAAGCGCATCAAAATCGTGGATCATGTTACTCGCTAAAAGTAATTACTACAACATAGGCAATGCCGAGAGTGGCTGTGAAAATATAATTTTGTTGTTGGTCATGTTCAAATACTGCAGATTTTGAAGATACTGCAAATCGGATATATTTTTGATATAATTGTAACTTATATCCAGGTAACTCAAGTTTTTCATGAGCTTCACACTAGATATTTCCTGTAAACAGCACCCTGACGCAATCAGTTTTGTGATGTGAACAGGAATCAAGCTAATACTTGGATAAAAGAGCTGATTTACCTTCACATTAGTAATTGTATCTATTTATTTGTCTGCTAGATTTGTATCAGAATGAATGTAGTAAAATTTTTCGTTGTCAATGACTCCATTAATTGAGGAGTGGAGATGAACATTATATTTAAATTGTGGTTTTTATGTATTGTATAATGAATAAAACTTACAAATCCTCCATTTACCTGTACTTACAGATATATTACATTGTACTTTTATAAATAATTCTGTTTGACACTTAAATTGAGCTAAAAGAAAGTATTGGGAATATATTACAGCTTAATATCACATAATATGATTTACAAGTTGGAGCCCCTTGTGAGTGAGATTTTGTAAAGCAATATAAACACATATCAACAAAAAGTGGATTAACACAATTTAGCTTCAGGTGATTTTTTGAATATTCGTTAGAATTCAAGTATGCCTTTTATCATTTCTTCTAAATTTGATCTCCGTTTACTCTCACAAATTAAATTGAAACAGTTTATTTTCCCCACACATTTTAGTTCTTCTATTTCTGTTTTTGAATGTTCGCATTTTGTTCTCTGAACATAACAGTTCAGACATTTAACCGTTTAAAGATGAATTAACTGGAAGCGTTTTAAAGTTCTTAGACGTAAAAACTAAAACTGAATTTGTAATTAACGGATCGAGTAAAATATCGAATCCGTTTATCATTTCAGTTATAAGCTTTTTAATTAGCAATGAAAATATTAATTTTAATGGAAAACTTGAAAATAGTTCAACTAATCTGGAAAATTAACTATGATAGAAATTTTATCATAGTTAATTTTATCATAGTATTGTCCCAGACAATATTATTTCATTGTTAAAGTGGAATATTTTAGACTTATATACATAAAAGTTAAATATCGCGCTTCAATTTTACACCACTCCATTGAAGAATAATAGCAATCATATTAGCTAAATATTAATAATTATATAATAATCACTTCTGCATTGAATGAAAAATAGAAATTCATTTGTTGTATTCAATTGATTTAATTCAAAATTAAGATATTAACATACTTAATCTATTAGGGAAGTTTATGAAGTAAGTAAATATACTATAATAAATTATATTTAATAAAAGTACAAAAGTAGGAATTGAACCTGTAACCATTAATCCGTCTAATTTTGATTTAGTTGGTATGACAAATTCATCGAAAGATGAAAGCGTTTAAAAGAGGTAGGCAGTTTGAGCTAGAAATCATTCAAGACCGTTGTATGTGTGTGAAATTTATAACTATTGAGTTATTTTCTGTTTGAAAATGATGTTTTATTTTTATACGACTTGATTCTATACTTTAGAGAAGATATTTAATTGTTGAAGCCTCTCGTAACGGTTTTCCTGTTATGAAACAACTTCATTTTAGAACTGAATTAACTTTTTAATGTTCTTCAGATCGATTATTTTGTTTCCTTACAGATTAACAGCTTTAAGGTTTACGTTAATACTTCGCATTTGATCAGGTTATTCCCACCTAAATTTATTGACTCAAGCTGCGTCATTTTTTCTAGCCCTTTAATATTAATTAAATTAGAATTTGTAATTGAAAGGTGTTTGATTTTCTATGGGACGTTTTCAAACTTTAAATTACAGCAGTTGTTGAAAACGACCGTTTAAACGTGAAAACAGTCGACAAACGCGAAATCAGTTAAAGATTAATTATTTTCAACCGTTAATTAACCATTTTAAACACAAGGAGCCAGTTCCTTAATCATTTTAACCAAATAGTCGCTGAATAGTTTATTACCGTTCTCAGTTTGCATTAAAGTCGTCACTTTCTCATTGGCTGAACCGGGAACTAAAGATTTAGCGAAATCGGGCATCAATGGTTGGTATTGAGGCTAAATCCAACAAAAGGATCAAAATATTTATGGTGAATCAAGGGCTCCATGTTCACTATCTTGTTATTTTGCACGTAAGGCTATCGTAAATTGGCCAAAGCGGCTACTGGATCAATAACTATTACATTATTATTTGTATTATTTGTTTTTTATTATAAGTTAGCTCCTAATGCAGCAAAATCTCAGAAAAATCGCTAACCAGGTTGTAACTTATATCCAAGTGCTTTAAGCCAAGAATATTACGAAGAATAATCTTCAAAATTTGAATGTGAACTGGAATAAAGTTGAAGTAAATGTTCAGAATACTCACATTCATGTGCTTTTGTATTTCATCACCATGTAGGTCAGACGGCTGATGCACTACGAAGCAAGAAGGTTATTTCTCGAGGGAGTGGCACATTAATTTAAAAATAATCAATATAATATGCACTAAATTGTTATTATAACAGAACTTCTGATTTATTCTTATAAGAAGACTTTTCTTGCAATTTTCTTGGCATCGCTAAATATTTCCTTTACGATTATAATATCGTGAACTATTTGATATCTAAAAGGTTGAATAATGGTGTTGTTTTATTAAAATATTCAAAATATTGTTATATAATATATAATAATATTTATTTTTCACTCAGCATCCTATAACGGATAATGTGTTTGATAACATCGCGCAATCACTTGCAACTATACCATTTATATAATTTGAAGTAGATGAAGAACCACTAAATTAATATACTCCACTACTTGAACCAACTACAGTTATGGGAGGTGGAATTGCTTTTTCTTGTTTACTATGTGAGTAATTATATATTAAAATATTTTGCCACTTCTAATGCGGATGACAAATTCCAATAAATAATCTCAAGTTGGAGATTATTCATGAACTACTCATTAACACAAGAGGGCCAAAAATATGATTTCGATCGTATTAGACCATAATCGACTATTCAAAGTCGGTATTTAATATTCCAAAAGGGAAAAATAGAAATTACCACATGCAATAAAAGGACGGCAATGACAAAAATAAACGCGGTAGAAGATGTTTAGGGAAGGTCAACTAATTCACTTAACAAACTTAGGCAGTTCTGAAGCGTTTGTATTCTCTTCATTTCTGGGTCCAACGGATGAATTCATAAAATATTGTACCAATCTGAACTAGTTATATCACTTGTTTAAGATGTTCCTGTAATTTCTACGTTTTAGTCAACAAAACTAATTTATGAAAGATTTTATCTCGAAAATATATGGTAGTTAAGCCTGATTGGAGAAAAGAATAAGAGGATCCAATGATTGGTATACGGACGCAATATGTAATTTATAACTAGTAGCGCAAGCACTGGACCTGCAGAGGACCTCGGTGTTCATCTTCAACTGGGCCAATCTGAACGATTTTAGGTATTTCTTAATCACGAAAAACAATGGAGGACTTTTTCTTTCAATCTCAACCGGGAGCTCAAGATGAAGTATTGGTACTTCGCTTAATTAGAATTATAATTCAGGTAGTTACAGTTGCTTTCATTCTCAATATTCAAATAATGAATGCATTTTTGTTTCTTGAAGAATGGAATCAAGTGGGTTAGTCGGGCCCAGCATTAAATAATATATTGATGCTACTCTAAAACAATAGTTATTTTACTTATGATCTTCCACTTCCATTTCATAATGAGAAATCAATTTTCTTGATTGTTAAATTATACAACGTTAGGTAAAGTTGAAACTTATTATTGAAGTATATACAGAGTTATATACGTTAATTATTGTAGCACAGCTATCCAAGGCTCAACCAGGCCTTGATGTGATTGAAGCACTTTACAAATCAATAGTAAATAGAGTTAATGAGTGTATTGATGAGAAGGGAGAACACACTCATTATTGAGCCGGGCAGTGATATAAGTAAGATTCAAATAATAAACTTCATTCTTCTTCCTAATTCAAAAAAGCATTTCGAGGGCCCACCACTGTATAATCCCAATATAACTGGAACTATAAATGCGACTGAACTGTATTTTTGAATCTACTAAACATAAATAAGATTAAAATAAACCAATGAAACCTCCTACATAACCTAGTCCCGAAATATTCGTTTTCAAAATTGAAGAATTCAAAATTGTTAAGTTTGCAACATTATTAAATTGAATTAGAATATACATAACCAATGAAGCCTCCTACACGATTTGAACTAGTACTAATGTTTCCTTCAATAGTAGTGCTTTGAATAAGAATATTTTATGTGTCTTCAAATCCAAAAATAGAACCTACATTACCGCCTGAATTGAAAGTGAAACTTACAGCAGTGTTTAAGTTTATCACTTCTGAGTTTAGTTAAGAAGATTATTGAACGCCAACAATTCCAACACAGTGGTGTCTGAGAAAGTGGTGTCTGAGCTGAAAAGATAATATAAGCATTCTTAATAAATACTACACACGCTAGATTTTATGTATCCAATCAGGAAACCATAATAGCTTACGTAATTTGTGTTAAATTTCTAAAATGAATCGAATATTACATTATTAACATTCATACTTGAGTCGCTGTTAATATTTGCTATAATTCCACAAAAATTATAGTATTCACTAGTCGTTGAGATTTAAACTATAGCTAATGAATTGGAACTAGTCCCGAGAATAACAACAAGACTATTAATCATGAACGAACTCGAATTGGTTACCGCACTTCCGAACAAATATGACGAGCCGTTTCCAACATTAAAAGCACTTGGTTGGAAATGTAATAATTTCACGAGGATAGTTGCTGAATTTACATTTATTCCTATCATAGCTACTGTTTTAGTACTCAAATAGGAGCCAAGTACTTAATATCCAGAAATATTTAAAACACCACATATATTATTAATTAATGTTATATTTCCACTTGAAGGAGCAAACGACAAATTAACTAATAAGTTTGTAATATTGGCATTCAGTGATGAAGATGATATGATATTTAATAATGAATTTGTTTTTAAAAATAGTTAGCTGTCTAGTTTTGAAATGATATTTATCTGGTTTATTGATATATATGTACTTGATGATAACATAAATGAGCCAGTGTTCAATGATTGAGTTCCATATTGTAATATTTGAACATTCTCATTACAATTGTGTTTAAAATTAATTTATTCCTTTATTCCCATAATTTTCTGCGAACGAAACCTTTCAAAAAAATCGTTCGTGAAAACAAAATCTTCGCGCGTTTTAGTTCTTTCTACTTATCAAGGGTCAAAGATTTACCTGACGATTCCAAGTATTCTCCTTCAAGTATTTACTTGTACGCTTTTCAATTTGTTCTTGGATCAAAATTTGATGCTCCTTAAGCTTGGTTCTATGGATTATAAATATTCCATGTCTTCACTTCTCGACAATTATTCCGTCCGATCCAGCGTTGCTTTAGGCTTCGCCTTGCTCCCACACATTCGTGGCTGCGCTCGTGGTGCCCTTCTTCCGGTAGCTTAGACCATTATAAGCTCTCTCCGATTATGAATAATATAACTAATACACTGATAAATATGTGTATTTCTTAATTATAATTGTAATTTATAATATTAAATAATACTAACATTAAATATAATCATAATTCTTTTCACCACAGCCTACAAAAATTAATGAGAGTTAATAACTGAATTAAAAACTGATTTTATAGTATTTATTCTCTCACCAAAGCCTACTCTCGTCAATTTCCTGCTGACTCGGCTGTGTTTAACCACCAGTGCGTGCTCCATTTCCAAAACACCCCTTCGCCTTCAAATAGTCAACGGCGCTCAAATCCATCACTTTGTTATCACTCAAATTCAACAAATTTAATTTGTTCAGCGCCCTCAGCCCGTTCGCATTCACGATTTAATTCCCACTGTCGAAAAAAAACCCACTGTTGAAATACAACGCCTCCAAGTTCGTCGCCCGTTCAACGCATTTCACCGTTTTCAGATTCGAGTTATAATATTTCAAACGTCTCAAGTTCCGGGGCATTTTGCGCGCGTTGGGGCATTTTTGAATGCAAAGATCTGTGACCCCGAGATCCTCCACGAACTTCAAATCGCGAACCGAGTCGTCACTTTTGAAGTCTAAACGGTCGCCGTGATTATAAGGGTTCTTTTAAATTATGCTTTGATACTTAGCTTTCATCTCTGATTCGTACTTTACAACATGTTCTTAAATCAGCTGATTCGATTTGGTTACAAGTGGAGTGAAACTACTTTTAAGATGATCAACGTTAATATTCAAATTAACGTCAATAATGTAATTCTAGTAGTCGGAATCAGCTGGAACGCGCTGCCTGCAGATCCACTAGGAGTAATTCTAAATTAACCACTCCTAATCAACGATGAAATTATCATCAAGATATAATTGCTTGAACTACTTGGTTTAAAGCAACTGAGACAGCGGCTAAATGGAGATAATCGCGTTTTCAGATAAATCCAGGTACTATAGTTATTTAAGATTACCGATTCCCACAATGTTTGTCAGCTTTGAACCAGTGACTTGCAAAGAGAGCAAATTAACAAGAGCTGAAATGTGAGAAAGAGAACGCAAGGGACTGTTGGTGATTTAGAGCTTCTTCAACTGCGTGAAGTTTTACAAACCAGACAAATCTTAGATATTGCAGTCTTACAGAGATAAATACAGCAAGTTGCTCGGATTCCTGGTGAACTTAACATTAACACACTTGCTAAGAATTATATCAACAAGATCCAACTTCTCCGCGAATTTCAGATCTTTTATAATACTGTCGTTCTCAACGTACAAAGTTTGGAATTTCGCAGCCGATTAATACTTGTTACGTGTATCATTATCATATTAAATTAATGGTGCAACTAATTAATCTGACTTAGCTTTCTTTGGAGTAATGTGGGCTTTAAAAGCATCAAAAGTTAATGCAGAATTTGTATCAGTTAAATAAGCTTGAAGATTCGCATCTGTAGGAGTATTTTATTAACAGATCCAATTTTGATTTGTCAAATTCTCTAAATCCTAAATATAGTTGTTGTCAATAAGTACTTACTATAAATTTGTTAATTATTTCAATTGTTCTATCAAAATTATTGCATTATTTCTCAAGTCAACAGAAGTAAGTTATTTCAAAGCCTCAATCCCAGCGATATTTGAGATCTATGTGTTGTTAATCCGTAGAGTAGTAATATTTATCAAAGAAAATACTGGTTTAATGGTAGTTAATGGGTTATTTACCAATTCAATCGTTTTTAATTATTTTATTCCTTCTATTCCATCTACGGCTGTAATATTACAATTATTAACAATAAGCGAAGTAATCTTTACCGGCACTTTTACTAACTTAACATTTTTGCAGTTTTCAACAGAAAGGTTGGTAATATCCAAATCATCTGCGAAGTTTAAGTTTATTATTTAGTCATCATTTTACACGCGAAGACTATTATTTACCACATCCTTTTAATACTTAGCGATCATATCCTTCTCGTACCTGCGTCCGAATTTTTCAATTAATTCTTGGCTTTCTTTCTTTTGCTCTTTTATTCCTTCTTTAAATTATGCTAAATCGATTTTTAAGCCTGTTTATTCAATATATCTAGCATAGTCTTGGTCAGTTGCTTCATCTTACTCTTAGATCCAATCTGTGTTGTAATTTTTCATTCCAGTTAATATTTTCATATCAAAAATAATATTGTGTTCCAGTTCAATTTTAGTCAATAATAAATTCTGAAGTTCTTTGATTGAAACTATTTTGTTGTTTTTAACATTTAATTCATTTAAATTATTCATTTGGTCAATTCCGGTTAAATGGGTTAATTCGCAGTTATTTACTTTCAAAACGGTTAACTGCGTTAATTACTGAATTAGTTTTACGTCCAAGTTATTGTGAACGAATCCATTATAATCGATTTGAAGTTGAACGCATTTTCTTATTAATTGAACATTTTTGCAGTTGCTCAGAATAAGAGATTAAATATTTAAATTGTTAGTGAACTGAATATCAAAAAGCGATTCATCGTTGGTTATTGATAGTTAATTATTCGTAACAGAATTACTGTATTTTGAACGCATGTTATTGTCGTAGGAAATGAAGTTCATTAACTCAGTTGCTTGTGATTCGGTGCTGTTGGGGCCTAGAACGTTCTTAAAATGCTCTTGAAGTGGTTTGTGTTAATTTTATAATTAGAAATTATCGCAAATGAAGTTGTCAGTTAATATTAAATTATTATTCAGTGATTAGAAATGAATAATTGGTTGCATGAACACGATTTTGTTTGCGTGCAGGTTCAAATAGGTAAGGTTCAGCTCCTTAAGCGCACTTACACGGTTAATGATGTTATTTTAAAGATTAACAGACTTCAAATTAGTCAGATCAGCTAACTCGGCTATATCCAATATGCGATTGCTTGATAAATCGATATCAGTAAGTTATGAAAGTTGATATATGTTCGTTATGTACTATTATGTTTCATCGTTCTTCAAAATGCAGTTATTAAGTTTCAAACGTAATAGTAATTTCGGATAATCATCAAAAGTTATAGTTTAACAGTTAATCGCCTCAAGATCAGTTATTTTCAATATGTCTGTGAATTAAATAGTATTCAGCGCTAGTTCATTGTTTATTGATAACTTGTTATCGTTTGTAACTGAGTCTTTGTACTTATTAAAGAGCATGAGCTTATTTTAGCTTTACTCATTTATATTCTGTGAAATGAAGTTCTAAACAGCTGGTAATGTGCAATTGTAGGATCTCATGTAGTCCTCATCTGTTGGAGTGAGTTAATTTGTTATCCAGTATTTGTTTGCGTTTTATAATTGAGCCACTGGCTCAAAATTCTGGATAAAGTTGAATTCAAGGCGTAAATCACTCAATTTTGGCAGTTGTTTACAAATTTCGAGTGAAATAATTTTGTTGAAGCTTATATTCAAATATATTAGATTGTTCATATTTTTCAAGCAGTTTATATTTGCTATATTATTTTTACTAACGTTTAGTCTTACTAACTTGGTAAGACATTTGTAACTCGTCTATATTTTCAATTTTATTGTAGCTTATGTCCAGAATCTGCATTTATTTCAATTATGCAACTGCTGAAACGTCACCCACCAGATTCTAGCTGACGTCCAGCTCAGCAAGGTTCTTACAGTTAGCAACTGCGTTTATATTTTCAATATTGTTCTGTCCAATATCCAGTTTTGTTAAGTTGACCAGATATTCAAGCTCATTAACACTTTACAGTTGGTTCATGCTCAAATTCAGCTCGGTTAACTGTTTCAAGTGTTGTATTCCGCTCAGGGAGCTCAAATTGCAACTGTTGATTGTTAAAACGGTCACGTTTTAAGGGCATCTTTTCAAATCAATGTTGTAGCAGTTCAATAAAGTTAGTTTATTTACGTTAATGTGATTTATGAACTCAAAACTGAGTAGTTTTTAGTCGTTTTCAATAATAAGAATATTGGAGTGGACTAATGGTTTGTATTATTTGATCATTAGTGCGTCGTGGGTTATTTCTTTACTAATTGTGATATTTTCTGTTAAATTGTTGATAAAGGTGTTTATTTGAGCTTCTGAGCATTGATCAATATTATTAATACCACATAAATGGTTGCGATAATCGGTGTGTGTTGGCTAGTTTTGCTCGGATATCATGTCCCAGCTGAATTTGACTAGATTCTTGATGTGAATCAAATCTTACAGCATATTGCCATCAATTTGTAAACATTATAGCAATTTTAGCGCTTATAAAGGTTTGCAAATAATAAGCTTGTTGTTTTACAAATTACATGACTCAAGTTTCGCTAATTTACTTATATTGGTAATTTCAAACAATGTATTGTTACTGATATCAAGATTTTGAAGCAAAGTTAATTTATCCAAGTCTTTCAAATCGCTAAGTTAATTACTACTTAGGTTTAAAGATGTGAGGAGAGCAGCATTCTTGATTCCATCTGTACTTTAAAGACCGCAATGATTGATGGTGAGATTTTAAAGGAGATTCGGAGCTCGTTCCAACGTTAAATTAAGACAATTAGTAATTTTAAGCGAATTCAATTTGAACTGATCAACAAAACTAAAACTGGTAAGGCAAGAATCAGAATTAATTTCAAGTGAACCATCTTTTACAAAGTCTTTGAACTTTGAAATCATTCTCGTATCATACAGGATCTACTTACTTTTAATTTTGTCGTTTACAATAGAAGAGGCAAAATTCTTAGCGTCTTGTTCAGTTTTGCCTTCACCCAAGTGCTTTTGATAGTCCAGTAACGCAGGTTCGTTTTACTCCACAATCATATCCCATGTAAGTTTAGGAAGTTATTTTACATATTGTAAATCTTGTATTAAATTTTCATTGATATCTATAAACTTCAACTCTTTAAGTGTTTCTACAGGTTTGACAACAATCAAGTTGTTACGCCTGAGATTCAAAGACTTCAGCTTGATGAGAGTGCTTACTTGGTCGATTTGGTACAGCTGGTTGAAACTCAAGTCGAGTGCTTCGAGCGCAGTCAACTTCTCTAGGTCTTCGAGGTCGGTCAAGCTGTTTTTGCTGAGAGATAAATGCGTCAGAAGCTTGGCATTATCGATGCCCTTTGTACTTTGAAGGCCACACTTGTTGATAGTGAGACTGGTCAGCAGCGTTGGTGCTCTTTCCAACGAAAGATTCGGACAGTCCACAATCTTGAGCGAAGTGAGCTTCCAGTGGTCCACGAAGCCGAAGCTCGTGATGTTGGCGTCAGAGCTGATTTCAAGCGATCCGTTCGCAACCTGGCCTTTGAGTCTATCTATTTGCTTTGCGTCGTACACGATTTGAAGGCTTGTCTTCTGCTCTTCGTTCATTTCACTGTCATCTCCTTATTTTTCTCCTCCGGCTTTTGCTTCTTCTGTCTGCTTTTTAACTTATAGTTCCCCGATACGGTTTTCTTTCACGATTACCTCCCATTTAAGTTTTGGTAACTATTTAACATACTATAAATCTTGTAGAGAATTTTCGGTGATGTCCAATTCTTCCAGTAGCTTGAGTGTTTCTATCGGTTTGATTATTTTAAGGTTATTGCGTTTAACGTTAAGCGATACCAAATTGGTTAGCTTACCAACATTGTCTATATTTTATAACGCATTAAAACTGATATCCAGCTTTTATAAAGAAGTGAGTACGTCAAGTTCAGTTAAATCGTTCAAAAGGTTGTTGGACAAATCAAGAGATGTGAGAAGCTTAGCAGGAGCAAGACCTTTTGTACTTTTAATATTACAGTTATTGATTACCAAATGTCTCAAGTTCTTTGGAACTCTTTCCAAATTCAGGTTCTACGACCCACTTACAACTAAATATTATAAATCTAGCTCGTCAGAAAACTCTATGCTCAGCAAGTTTGTATCGTTTTGGATAACTAACGATTTATCTTTCATCTAACCTTTATACTTTCTAATCATCAAAGCATCGTGAACGATTTATTAGCTGATCACGGCCTTGTTCGCCATTTAATCAATCATTTCTTGCACTGAGTCTTCTGACCCAACCTTTTCCAAATAATTTTGATAGTCAGATTCATTTGGCGCCTTTTGTTGAGATATCATTTCCCAATCAAAAGTATTCAACTTCTTCACATATTCTAAATCTTAAATCATGTTTTCGTCTATTTGCAGGCTTTTAAGTTATTTAAGTGTTTCTACAGGTTTGACAACAATCAAGTTGTTACGCCTGAGGTTCAAAGACTTCAGCTTGATGAGAGTGCTTACTTGGTCGATTTGGTACAGCTGGTTGAAACTCAAGTCGAGTGCTTCGAGCGCAGTCAACTTCTCTAGGTCTTCGAGGTCGGTCAAGCTGTTTTTGCTGAGAGATAAGTGCGTCAGAAGCTTGGCGTTATCGATGCCCTTTGTACTTTTAAGTCCGCATTCGGTGATGGTGAGACTGGTCAGCAATTTGGGAGCTCTTTCCAACGAAAGATTCGGGCAGTCCACTATCTTGAGCGAAGTGAGCTTCCAGTGGTCCACGAAGCCGAAGCTCGTGATGTTGGCGTCAGAGCTGATTTCAAGCGATCCGTTCGCAACCTGGCCTTTGAGTCTATCAATTTGCTTCGCGTCGTACACGATCTGAAGGCTTGTCTTCTGCTCTTCGTTCATTTCAATGTCATCTCCTTATTTTTCTCCTCCGGCTTTTGCTTCTTCTGTCTGCTTTTTAACTTATAGTTCCCCGATACGGTTTTCTTTCACGATTACCTCCCATTTCAGCTTTGGTAACTATTTAACATACTTCAAATCTTATAGAGAATTTTCAGTGATGTCCAATTCTTCCAGTAGCTTGAGTGTTTCTATCGGTTTGACTATTTTGAGGTTATTGCGTTTAACGTTAAGCGATACCAAATTGGTAAGCTTACCAACATTGTCTATATTTTATAACGCATTAAAACTGATATCCAGCTTTTATAAAGAAGTGAGTACGTCTAACTCAGTTAAATCGTTCAAAAGGTTGTTGGACAAATCTAGAGATGTGAGAAGCTTAGCAGGAGCAAGACCTTTTGTACTTTTAATATTACAGTTATTGATTACCAAATGTCTCAAGTTCTTTGGAACTCTTTCCAAATTCAGGTTCTACGACCCACTTACAACTAAATATTATAAATCTAGCTCGTCAGAAAACTCTATGCTCAGCAAGTTTGTATCGTTTTGGATAACTAACGATTTATCTTTCATCTAACCTTTATACTTTCTAATCATCAAAGCATCGTGAACGATTTATTAGCTGATCACGGCCTTGTTCGCCATTTAATCAATCATTTCTTGCACTGAGTCTTCTGACCCAACCTTTTCCAAATAATTTTGATAGTCAGATTCATTTGGCGCCTTTTGTTGAGATATCATTTCCCAATCAAAAGTATTCAACTTCTTCACATATTCTAAATCTTAAATCATGTTTTCGTCTATTTGCAGGCTTTTAAGTTATTTAAGTGTTTCTACAGGTTTGACAACAATCAAGTTGTTACGCCTGAGGTTCAAAGACTTCAGCTTGATGAGAGTGCTTACTTGGTCGATTTGGTACAGCTGGTTGAAACTCAAGTCGAGTGCTTCGAGCGCAGTCAACTTCTCTAGGTTTTCGAGGTCGGTCAAGCTGTTTTTGCTGAGAGATAAATGCGTCAGAAGCTTGGCATTATCGATGCCCTTTGTACTTTGAAGGCCACACTTGTTGATAGTGAGACTGGTCAGCAGCGTTGGTGCTCTTTCCAACGAAAGATTCGGACAGTCCACAATCTTGAGCGAAGTGAGCTTCCAGTGGTCCACGAAGCCGAAGCTCGTGATGTTGGCGTCCGAGCTGATTTCAAGCGATCCGTTCGCAACCTGGCCTTTAAGTCTATCAATTTGCTTCGCGTCGTACACGATCTGAAGGCTTGTCTTCTGCTCTTCGTTCATTTCTGCTTACAGTTTCTACGCGTCTTATTCAGAACTTTCGACTCCAAGATACTTTTAGAAATCTGCTAAGTATACGAGTCGTTGGGGTAAAATGAAATTCCATTAGAACTTGGGCAATTTAGTTATATGCTTTAAATCCTATATTTTATTTCCCAGAATATTTACTTTCGTTAGATTTGGTAACTATGATAGCAACTTACAGCTTATCAATTTGTTGTGGGTAAGGTCAATTGATTCTAGTTGTTTCATATTTTCGAGTCCGTCTATGCGGTACAATCCAGAATTGGTAATTGAAAGGTGTTTGACCTTCTTCGGCAGCTCAGTGAAATTAATATTTGGGCAGTGGTCCAGATTTAATGTATCAATATCGAAGCAATCCACGAATCCAAAGTGAGTAATGCCGAGTATATCTTTGGCAATTAATTCGTTACCTTTAATTAGTGGAGCCAGGGTTTTGATCATATTTTCTAAGTATTGGCTTCGCTCTTTCTTAGCGTTTTCGGTGTTCATGAGTTCGTTTACTTTCTCGTCTGATGTTCCTGGTGTAAGGCACTTTCTGAAGTCCTTTTGTTCAGGTACATATTATTACTGAAGCCATTATACAATGAAATTAACGTGTTGCACAAGTGGTTCTTGATTAACGATGTAGTTATTCTCGCTTATAACCGTTTTTAGGTTTTCAAGCTTTTAAATTCCTTCTGGAACAATTATTACGTTATTGAAGCTGAAATCGAAGTATTCCAGCTATAAATGTGTAACTATTCCACTGATGTCGCTGATCATGTTGTGTTTGACGTCAAAGTATTTTAGATCTTTTAAATGGAACAGGTTCTTAATTCCCTGTAGTTTGCAGTTGTTAATAGTCAAGATTTGGATGTGAACGGGCACATCGTCCAGTTTCTTGAAGTAGATGTCCAGGATTTGCACGTTTATGAACTTTTTCACCTCCGAGTTCTGCAAATCGGTTGGATCCTTCACAATGAAGCATTCAGTCATTTTTGGTTAAGGGAGTGGATTAAAAGCAAATTGGTATTTATAGTTATAAATGAAATGAAACAGAGATATTAATGAATAAAATGAGCTGAAACCTTAAATTATACTTATTATTACTTTTGCTGAAAAATAGATAATATTTTGAGGTATTCTCACCGTAAATTAGTATAAGCTGCATAAATCCAGAAAATACCAACTTTTTGATGCTTTTTTAACTTTATTCAACTTTTATCATAGGATAGAAATAGTACTTATAAATACATATTGTCTTTCACTACTTTTGAATCAATCATTAAACATAAAGATTTATTCTTTAAGTTTAACAATATTATCAACTAAGACTAAAGAATTTAAAAAAATTATAAATGAACAAATGAAGTATAACTGGTAGACTTCTAGCGGATGATTGAATCCTATATTTCTATATTATTTATATTATTGACCAATAGTTCCAATCTCAGAGTCATATGGACTTTTTAGATGTTTGAGACTGGTTTAAAAATGATTGATGGAAAAAATATTGTGAATAACATATTTTAACTCATATTAGATGTCAATTATAACTTTATGTACACACAAGTTATTATAGCCTATTTGCAATCATTTTATGACTGCTATATTAAATTATATTCTGTTCTTCATCGTGTTATAGTATCATCTTTCATTTGATTCTTCAATTTTAGCTTTTATTGCAGGAAATACTGTATTATATTATTTACTGTATTTAAATATATTTCCGCTTCACTATGGATGCTGGAATAATCTACAGTAATTAACGCTATATCTAATATATATGTACAACTATTTTAAGAAATTTAATAGCGAATTTTAATTAAAAGTTAAAACGTAGTGTTGTGTATTATTTGAGCTATATTAGTATTAGTATATCTTTTTACTATTCTATCTAAAGAAACTAGAATCATTATCCCATAAACTTAAATTATTTTCACTATATTTATTTATTTATTTTCAACTTATTGACATTCATTCGACGTATTGAATTAACTCTAAACATATCTCACCACAACCTGGCTTCATCAATCTCCTGTTAGCTTGGCAGTGTTTATCCACCAGTGAAACACGTTTCGAGGCACCCTTTCACCGTCAAATACTCAACGGGGCTTTAATCCACAACATTGTTATCTCTCAATTCAGATAAGCGCCGCTCCGGTGAAATTGGCCGGTGTTTGGTGTGGTATACTATCATATATTATCTATATAAATTAATAAATTCGTATTATATTAGCTAAATATTAATAATTATATAATAACCACTTCTATATTGAATGTGATGAATGTGTTGAATGATATAGAAATTCATTTGGAGTTATTCAATTGATTTAATTCAAAATTAAGATGTTAATATACTTAATCTATTAGGTAAGTATGTGTAGTAAATATATTATAAGTAAATATATTATAATAAATTTTATTTAAGAAAAGTGCACAAAGCAGGAATTGAACCTGTAACCTTTGAAGCATAACCCTGAAGTTACTAACCTCTATACCATATTTGTTAGGAATTGGTTAATATAATTATATAGTAATAATTATAACTACCAGCCAATTTCACCGAACCAGCCAAATTCCTCAATTCAAGATACTTAAGGTTTCGCAGGGCCCTCACCCCATTCGCGTTAATTATATTATTACCGTGAGCACACAAGGCCTCCAAGTTTACCGCTCCCTCAGCGAACTTGAGCGTTTTAAGGTCCGAGTAATTGTACATTAGCCGTTTTAAGGTTCTTGGTATTTTGCGCGCGTTTGGGCAGGAGTTCATGCACAGGTCCGTTACACCGAGTTCGGCTACAAAATTCAAAGAGCGAACTTATTGGTCTGCATCTATTTACAAGTAAGGCCGTTCGGATTCTATTATATTTTGCTTTCATAGTTTGATTTCATCTCTTGTTCGTACTTTAGAATGTAGTCCTAAATCAGCTGATTCGATTTGGTAATTTGAGATGTGAAACTATTTTTCAGTTGATCAATGTTAACATTCAAATAAGTATCAATTATGTAATTCTAGTAGTCGGAATCAGCTGGAACGCGCTGCCTACAGATCCACTCTGAGTAATTCTAAACTAACCACTCCTAATCAACGATGAAATTATCATCAAGATATAATTGCTTGAACTATTTGGTTTAAAGCAACTGAGACAGCGGCTGAATGGAGATAATCGCGTTTTCAGATAAATCCAAATATTACAGTTATGTAAGATTGTTGATTCCCACAATGTTAGTTAGCTTTGAACCAGTGATTTGCAAAGAGAGCAAATTTACAAGAGCTGAAATATGAGAAAGAGAACGCAAGGGACTGTTGGTGATTTAGAGCTTCTTCAATTGTATGAAGTTTTGCAAACCAGATAAATCTTAGATATTGCAGTCTTAAAGAGATAAATATAGTAAGTTGCTCGGATTCGTTGTGAACCTTACATTCATACATTTGCTTAGAATTATTTCAACAATATATAATTGTTCCACAACTTTTAGATCTTATATAGAATTATTATTTTCAATATACAAGCTTAAGTAGTACATCTTGTTGACCTACTTAAGATATTCAATTTTGTCCATTTTATTATCTTCTTGATTTATTTCAGAGCAAGCGCAATTATTATTATCGTTTATGATTTGCTTCTGTTCCATTAGGTGAAGTGGAGATGTGAACAATAATATATTGACAATTTTGGAATTTTATAGATTTTAAAGATTAAGATCTATAAAATTATATAAAATTCTTAGACTAGATTAATTAAGACTAATCTTAATATAAATTCATGTATATACCAGAAGCTTTTCAATGTAATTTATTCTGAAAAGCGCTCGAATAATTCATTTTTAATTTTGTAGGGTCTAGAACAGTAGTAGGCTTTAGAACAAATTATTAATTTCTGGATTATTGGCACTATGCTCAAAGTATGAAGGTAAAATAAGTAATTTACTGAAACTTTAAGTGAAATATGTTGTTAAATGAAATATTTTAAGTCCACATTCTCTAATAAATATTTAGCTTGGATTCAATTATGATGAAACAGTGTAGTAATTTTAACTCACAAGTTCGTATTATTTCAGGTAAATATCATTTATTTCTCTCACCACAGCCTCGCTTCGTCGATTTCCTCCTAACTTGGCTATGTTTATCCATCAATTTCATAACTTGTTTAGCAGCACCATTTCGCCTTCAGATACTCTGCTCCGCTCAAATCCCTTATTTTGTTATTTTTCACATATAATCTCTTCAATTTATCGAGCCCGCGAATATTCAGCTCAACAATTTAATTCTCACCCAAATACAATTACTCGAGTCCAACGAGTCTTTCAACGCCCTTCGCCGTTTTCAGGGCCGAGTTCCAATGCACATATGCGCGCAGGTTCGCGGGCGCTCTCAGCGCGTGCGCGTTTTAACAGTTGTGCAAAGAAAGGTTCGTAACACCCAGTTCCGAGACGAAGCGCAGGTCACGCAGCTCTTGGTCGCTATTAATGTACAGGCGAGGGCCGTAGCCGTGTGGGTCTCCTTTGTCAACCTTACTCTGATATTTGGCTTTCATTTTAGCGTCGTAGGCCGCTGGATAATCTCTGATGAGTTCGTCCGTTCGGCGCTTCTTCGCCTCGAAACTCGTTTTCAGCTCCTACAATGAGAGCTTTTGGTTCGTATCAAGTAAGTATCGGTTCAAAACGGCGTCTTCAGTTTCGTTTTGATAATAGATCCAGTCCGAGTTGTAGTTCTTCATTGTTGTTAAGTGCTCCATATCAAGTATTTAGTTGTTGTCGAGCAGTAACTGCTTGATGTACTGTAGAGGTTTGAGGGGCTCGACTGAGACAATGCAGTTGTCGCGCAAATCGATGTACTTAAGTTTGGATAGGGATTCAATGCCTACTAGGTTCGTAAGCTTCGTATTGCTTATTGTTAGCGAAAGAAGGTTGACTAAAGAATATACTTGCTTAACAGACTGAATTTGAGTGTTCTTGATCAACTCGAGCTTCTTCAACTATTAGAATTACTACAAACCTTCCAAATCGGAAATGTTGCAATCATTCAGCGTTAGATATAAAAGTTAAGTTGGCACTCTCTTGAGATTGAAACTTGTACATTTGTTCAGGATTAAGCACTCAACTGATATTTAGTCCATGAATTTTATATCTTTAATATCAGTATCGCTGAAAATCTCTATTTTGTTGTAGTTTACTTTTGATTTGTACTTGTTTGCCATATCTGTATCTTATTTCAACATTGGTGCAAGTAACTGATCTGACTTTACTTTCTTTGGAGCTATTTGAGCTTTAAATGCATCAAGAGTTTATGTAGAATTAGTGTCAGTTAAATAAGCTTATAGATTTGCATCAGTTGGAACTTTTTGTTCGCAAACCCAGTCTTAGTTGGATAAATACTCCAAATCCAAAATATAATTATTATCGATAATAACTTGCTTCAAGTTAGTAAGATACTTTAATTATTCTATCAAAATAATCTAATTATCCTTCAAATTTATATATAAGAGTTGTTTCATATTCTCTATACCTACAATATTCGTAAGTCTGCAGTTATTTATTGTAAGTGAAGTTATTTAATTTGGAGCCTTGAGTAGTACAACCTCTGGGTAGTTGATTAAGACTCCACTATTATCACTTTTTAGATGTTTTAATTCATTTTTAAACGGTAGTTTTACGTTTTAGCAGTTTTGAATATTTAAAGTAAGAATTTTCATTTCACATGTGAACCCAAAATCAGTAAGTGTTTAATCGTTTTAGATTTGAAGTGCATCATTCGCAATAGAATTAACGAATTTGAAGTACATCTCAACATTATAATTGTTTATTTTCGCGAGCTCTTTTACCTGATCTTCAGTGCTGTTGGGACCCAGGAAATTCTGGTAATCAGCTAGTTATGGTTTATTCTGGTTCTTAAGTGTAACATTATCAGTAATCAAGTTATTGTCAATAAGAAGTTAACCCTTCATCTGGTTAAGTGGCTAACTGAAAATTACCTTGTTATAAGTCAGATTAACATACTTCAGCTGTTTGAGACTTCCAAGAGAATTAATTCTGTAAATATCATTGTTCTGAAGGTTAAGCACTTAAAGATTAATTAGGTTCTCTAATTCGTTTATATGACGAATGTTGTTAAATCCGAGGTCAAGCTCAACTATTTATTACATTTCAAATATTCCAGTAATTGCTTACAACCCGCATTTGTTGATCCTAAGTTTTATTGGAATGCGAGGGCAGTTTTCAAGGGATATATTTGGACAGTTGGTTATTGAAACTTATTACGTTTTGCAAAAGTCTACAAAACCAAATTATTTAATTTATTAGTTATCAGAAATAGTAGCAAGTGGTTTATTTAAACATTTTTTAATAATAATTCTAGTATTATCTGATTCAGGAGCGTTTTGTTCAGACACATACCAACTCCACTTAAAGTTCGGAAGAGATTCTATAGCACCAAACGATTCAATCTTATTACCATCGAGGCGTAAATCTACAAGCTTTACGAGGTTTTTAATCACGTCTATATCTTTTATATAGTTGAATGAAGCATCGAGATGAAGAAGATTTTTCATGTGTTTTACAAAATTAATGCGATTTAAATTATTATTGCTTATTTTAAGTGTTAACAGATTGGTGATCGACTCTAGTTCTTCTGCAAGAGTTATCTTATTTTTGCTCAAATTAACTGATTTAAGTTATTTCATGAACTTCAAACTGTTAATTTCCGTAATGGTATTTTCGCTTAAGTCAACATCTGTAAGATTTACCATTTGCTCAACACCTTGAATTGACTTCAAGTTGTTCTAAGCCAAATCAAGCTTCTGCAGTTAGGTCATTTTAGCCAAAATCCCTATTTCAGAGATTCTGTTTCCTCGAAGACTCAGCTCAACAACAGACTTCATATTCTCCAAACCATTAACATTCTCAATATAGCACATGTTCACTGCCAGTTTTTTGATCTTCGTTGGGACTCTTTCGAAGCTCAGGTTGTAGCACTCAAAAACGAATAGAGTTTCAATGTCCAATAAATCAGTGAACAAAATGCTGCGTAGTTCCTGGTCATTGTGAATTACTAGCGTTTTGTTAATTACCATAGGAGCGTACTTCAGAAGCATTGGATCGTGATAAGGACTTTGATCTCTTTTGGAAATGGTTTAGGTCATCAACATTGTTGTTTATTCTATTGTGGAGCTCGGTCCAAGATAGTCCATGAAGTTTCTAATTTAAGCTACGTTTTGAGGACAAATCCAGTTGATCTTGAAATTTGGGTTCGTAGCAAGCGCGTCAAAATCATGGATCATATTACTTGCCAAAAGTAATTACTACAACATGGGCAATGCAGAAAGTGGCTGTGAAAATATAATTTTGTTGTTGGTCATGTTCAAATACTGCAGATTTTGAAGAAACTGCAAGTCAGATATGTTCTTGATGAAGTTATTGCTGATATCCAGATAGCTCAAGTTCTTCATTAGTCTCACGCCAGAGATTTCTTACAAGCAGCATCCAGACGCAATCAGTTTCGTGATGTGGACCGGAATCTAGCTGATACTTGGGTAGTACAGCTGGTTTACCTTAAAATTGGCAATATTGTCTATTTTTTTGTCCGCTAGATTTGTATCAGAACGCACGTAGTAAAATTTCTCGTTGTCAACGATTTGCTCCTCCATAAATATTAGGTGAAGTGGAGATGTGAAATCTATTTATTTATATTCTATTGCGTAATGATTATCTTTGCATCGATTTGATCATTAGTCATATCTTAAGACCTTGACAAATAATAACGTGACTCAACAACAATCCAACAATACGTTCAAATGAATAAATAGTAAATATATAAGCCTGACAACGCAAAATATTTGCAACTTAATTCAGACCTGACATCTCCATTAGACCTTGACAAAATAGCAATTATTAACATTTAAAAAGCATCTCAATTCAACTTGAACTTTACGCAGATTATTCTTTATTAATCACAAGTAGAAATATGGATGCACAAGAACCTAGTTTACCTTTTCATTTTTGAAAATTTAATATAAGAGGGAAACTTTTTATTTAGACTATATTGCATAATGATAATTTTAGCATCGATTTGCATTAGACCTTGATAAAGTTACAGTTAATTAGTATATCATAAACTTTATTGAACGCTATTTAATGAAATACACAAATTATTTGCACTTTAATTCAACTATTATGAAGTTGAATTGACATTTTACACAGTTCATTCATTATTAGTCTTGAACAGTTTTAGGATGTTCGTTTTGGGATTAAAACTACATTTTTGGTTTAATTCACGATTCAGTTACGGATTAAAACGGTAATTAATAAATTAAATGGGTCGTAAATAGAAATGGAACGGATAATTATTTATTGAATGAATTGAAAACGATCTGGTTAACACAGTTCGGTGAATGATTATGTTTGCGAAACGGGTTCCAAGTCGACTTCGAACTGGAATTTGACGATTATTACTTTTGTATTGAAATTGATTCTCACTTATATCGAATATATTAGCTATGAACGAGAAGCACGCCGCAGTTTCCCTTTCCGTTCTCACTTGCATAAGCGGTGCTGCAGGCTCTTTTTGTTCCAAGTCGACTTCGAGAAACTGGAATATTATTACACTATTTTCATCTGCTTTGACCGCTGAATTTCTAGAAAGAAAGCTAAACTTCTCAAAGTCAATAGGAACGAGCTGGCTAACACGAATCAACTCTGATAAATGAATGAATAAGTACTAGATAGCTTTACAGAACTCTTAGAAACGGAACTCACTTGTCTTTTCACTGGACTTCATCTTCAAGACTCTTCTGGGTCTCATTTGTTTCCGCGTACACGCATTCATGGCCACTAGTCAGATCCAAGCGATTTTACTTTGAACCGCTTGCACTTCGTGTGAACTGCTTCAACATCGAGTCTCATAATGGTGATGGCTGAAACCTTTCCGAACATGAGCTAATTATTATGTAATGGTACTTGTATGGCATTTCATTTTATTAAAATATTTTAACATTATTTTATATAAATATAATGAATATAACAAATTCCACACCACGACAATAAATCAGTTACCGCAAAGAGCTGGATATCAATAAACGAATCAATACACATGATACTTTGGGAAAACCCGACCATGTAGTGGTATATAGCACCAATAAAACGTGTTTATTTAGCATTGCAAAATTATTAAGGTATCAATTCTATAAATCTTTCCAAATCGAACCAGAAAATCGCTAGTTGTTTCTAAAGCAACGGTTTAATATTTACTAAATTATATTTACTAAATTACATAATTTAAGCCAAACGAAATGCAATAATTATTTATCTAAATATTGCTAGGTCAAAAACACCACTATTATCTTAATCATTCTTAATCATAATAGTAAATAGATAAATTACTAAATTTATCAATGTGAATCATAGAATAATATTAATATTATATTTAATTAAGTAACAATTTTATCCAATATTTTCAGGTAGGTAAAAATAATGTATAATAATGTCTTGATGCCTAGTTATGAAAATTGATATTTATTAAATTATTTTTTCTTAAGAAACAAGTAAATAATTTATGTCTCACATTATATCAGTTTTCTCTTTCTGCTTCTGAGCGTACTTAAGCTTCGTTTTGTCAGGCGCCTTTTCTTCGATATTCTTCGTAGGTTCAGCTTTCTAACTTACTTCAGTCTTTTTCTTCTCGTTTTCAGACTGGGCTTCGGCATTGTTTGTCTTTTAAGTGATCTTCTTGTCATGCTTCTTTTTGGTAATTGTTTAGTTGACAACAGGTCGTAATTATTCGGTAAATGTTAATAGAAAATTAGTATCGTCGAATTGAAGACTTGGAACAGCGAGTGAATTTAATAATAAAAGATGTAAAATGTATTTGTTTCTCTCACCACAGCCTTGCTTAGTCTATTTCCTCTTAGCTTGGTTGTGTTTAACTACCAATCGAATAATTACTTTAGCAGCATTCTTTCGCTTTCAAATACTCAGCCGCGCTCAAATCCATTATTTAATTCTTATGAACCCAAATATGTGTCAATTCCATCAACCCCCGAATATTTAGCTCAACAATCTGCGCGTCTTCGATGTCCAAGTATTCGAGATCCACGAGTCGTTCGAGGCCCTTTGCCGTTTTCATTCCTGACGGGTAATGAATCAGTCTTCGCAGGTTCGCTGGCACTCTCAGAAGATGCGCGTTTTGACAATTGGTCAAACGGAGATCTGTGACTCCCAGTTCCGAAATAAATCTTAGAACGTACAGATCTTAATCGCTTGAAATATCAAGACGAGGGCCGTAGCTAAAATGGTTATAATTAACACTGTTTTGATACTTTGCCTTCATTTTCGCGTCATAATACGCCGGCCATTTGGTTGAGTAGGGGATATATATAGACTAAAAAGAAGTCCACGCAAACAGCAGAAAAATGCAACGATAAACTGGAGGACACGTCCACAAAGAAAAAACCTGACAAACCCACCCAGACCAAAGTAGTCCCCAACGCGAAAGGCAATGACAATAAAATTTAGTCTCTCAAAGAGAAGATCGCCAAATTGTAAAAAGAGAATTGTAAAGTTAATTTGATACAGCGGCGGCAGTGATGCGTAAATTCAAAGAAACCAAAAAGAAGCATGACGACAAGAAGATCACTTAAAAGACAAACAATGCCGAAGCCCAGTCTGAAAACGAGAAGAAAAAGACTGAAGTAAGTTAGAAAGCTGAACCTACGAAGAATATCGAAGAAAAGGCGCCTGACAAAACGAAGCTTAAGGACGCTCAGAAGCAGAAAGAGAAAAAGCCCCCAATCTAAAAGTCACAAGATCAAAAGACCACTAAAATGCCCCAATCGAACACAAAGTCTCCTCAAAAGGAAACTTAGAAAAAGAAAGAGGATAAATAACCTGTCTTAGAAAAGCCTGTCGAATCATAGCTAAAAATGGTCAAAATGAATAAAAAACGATTACTGACGCAAAATAGGAAACCGAGCCAATCTTAACGAAAGCCTAGAAGAAGAAGCTCCAAACGGAATATCAGAAATAGTTTATCTAACAATAGAAAGCTAAGGAAGATATCAGCGAAGCTAAACCCTAGGAAATCGCTAATCTACCACCGGCAATATACCCCGAAATTAGGAATTTGCAAAATCAAATAAACTAAGAAGGACCCCAGGTACCTAATCAAGTTAATGAAACAATGCATCAAAGGCAACCACCACCAAGCAGTGCCAATATAACGGAACAACCTCCCAGCCGAAGGAAATAACGAGCAAAGAGAAACTGAGACGCAAGAACCAGTTTCTGGAAATTAAGTTAGCGAATCATGTCAAACTGGTCCGCTGACGACTCCGTGAGGACCCTGTTGGGTCTTTACTGAGTGGGCATGAATGACTTGGTTGAGCCCGTTTTGAAAGTGGAAACACTGGCGTGCGAGAGCCTATGTTTTGCTTTCGAAAGTCTCAATGAAGTCTGTTTGTGCCGTCTCGAGGAAGTGATATATATATATTATAATATATTAAATAGACAAATAAGATAATACAAGAAGTGAGATATATATATATACTGTTCTTCCATATTTCATGTCAAAGTTGTGTGTTAATTGTGTTGGAAATTGAATTTCTTACTTATCATATTTAGTCACTAAATTCAGCAATAACGAATCAGTTTATTATTTCAGTTACAAACTTTATTATTTAACAATGAAAAAATTAATGGAACAACTTGAAATTAATAATGATTGAATGATACTGAGTGAAATATAGTGTACAACTCGTTTTAAGACAATGACTGAATCTAAATATTTAAATATCAATGTATTTTCTCAGTAAAAATAGATTTCTCTCACCCCAGCCTCGTTACCTATTTCCTCATTATTATATTAATTTTATGTAATTATCATTCGTTTACGTTCGACGGTTACTATACTATGATTTGTATTCTACGTTATATTTTAGGTAATATTATAGTTCGTATTCTCACAAGTAAAAGCTATAGAAAGGTGGTGTGTATTACTAAGCTCGTGGTATAATTATGAAATTGTTCAACACATATAATGAATATTTGAGATATGTATTCTTTCAGGTAAAATATGTAAAGTATTTATTTATCTCACCACAGCCTCGCCTCGTCTATTTCCTCCTGGGTTGGCTGCTTTTATCCGTCTGTGTAACATGAACACCCTTTCGCCTTCAAATACTCAGACGGGCTCAGGTCCTTTATTTTGTTGTTCCTCACAAATAAAGTCTTCAATTTCTACAATCCGCGAATGTTCAGTTCAACGATTTAATCATCGTTCAAATACAAATATTCAAGTCCAGATATTCGTTCAACTCCTTTCATCGTTTTCAAAGTTGATGTGTGAGGACACAAGCAGCGCAAATTAACGGGTGCCCTCAAAACGTGCGCATTTTAACAACCAATTAAATTAAGATGCGTTACACCAAGTTCCTACACAAAACTCACATCACGTATTTCTTGATCGTTTGTAATCATTAAACGAGGGCCATAACTGCTTTAAGTTACTTAGTTTTAATACTTCGCTTTCATTTTGGCGTCATACGCTGCTGGATAGTTTCTGATGAGTTCTGCTGTTCTGCGCTTCTTCGCCTCGAAACTAGCTTTAAGTTCCTAAAGTGAAAGATTCTGGTTAGTGTCAGCGATATAGCGGGTTAAGTCATCGTCGGTAGCTTCTTTTTGGTAGTAGATCCAATCCGAACTGTAGTTCTAAGTATTTGTTAAGTGCTCCATATCTTGAATGAAATTGTTGTCAATCAGAACTTGCTTGAGATTTTGAAGAGATTTAACTGGTTCGACTGAGACGATGCAGTTATCGCGCAAATCGATGTACTGGAGTTTGGAAAGCGATTCAATGCCGACTAGGTTTGTAATCGTGGTGTCGTTGACAGTGAGCGAAAGGAGATTGGTTAAAGAGTAGACTTGCTTGATGGATTACATGTTTGTGTTCTTGATCAACTCGAACTTCTTGAGTTATTAGAATTACTATAATCCCTCCAAATCTGTTATATCGCAGTCATTCAGAGTTAGATACAAAAGTTAAGTTGGTGCTCTTCTGAAACTGAAGCTCGTGCATTTGTTCAAGATTAAACACTCCACTGATATTTTGTCCATGAACTTTATGTCTTTAATACCAGTATCGCTGAAAACCTCTAACTTGTTGTAGTGTACCTCATTTTTGTACTTGTTTGGCATTTCAGAATCATATTTAACAAGCAACGGAGCTATTAATTGGTCCGATTTCGCTTTCTTTGGAGCTATTTAGGTTTTGAATACTTCAAGAGATAATGAAGAATTAGTGTCAGTTAAATAGGCTTGTAGATTGGCGTCAGTTGGAACTTTTTGTTCACAAACCCAGTCTTGGTTGGCTAAATATTCTAAATCTTGTACAAAATTATTATCAATACGAATTTACTTCAAGTTTGTTAGATGTTTCAATGGTTCTATCAAAATTATAGCATTATTTCTTAAATCAACATGAGTTAATTGATTCATTGCCTCGATTCCTGCTATATTTGTAATCTTTGTGTTATTAATTTTAATAGAAATAATACTAGTCAAAGAATATATTGGTTTAATTGTGGTTAAGGGATTGTTAGTAAATTCAATTATTTATAATTAATTTATAGCTTCTATTCCATTAATATTTGTAATATTACAATCGTTGACTGCGAGTGAAGTAACCTTTACCGGCACTTTTACGAACTTAACATTCTTGCAGTTATTAACAGTTAAACTGCTGACATTCAAATCATCAGCGAAATTCAAGTTGATGATTAGATCATCATTTTACACAACAAGACTATTGTTATTAACACTATTTTGGTATTTAGTGATCATGTCTTTTTCATACTTGCGTCCGAATTTCAAAATCAGCTCTTGAGTTAATTTCTTTGATTCAGCAATAGATTCTTTAAATTTATCTAATTCTATATTTTAGTTTGTTTATTTAAGATATTTTGTGTAATCCTAATCTGTTCCTTCATCTTGTTCCTGCACCATATCTGTATTGTAATTCTTCATTTCAGTCAAAACGTTCATATCAACTATAATATTATGCTCTAGTTCAACTTTTTCGATATTCTTCTCATTTTCAGGCTGGGCTTCGGCATTGTTTGTCTTTTAAGTGATCTTCTTGTCATGCTTCTTTTTGGTAATTGTTTAGTTGACAACAGGTCGTAATTATTCGGTAAATGTTAATAGAAAATTAGTATCGTCGAATTGAAGACTTGGAACAGCGAGTGAATTTAATAATAAAAGATGTAAAATGTATTTGTTTCTCTCACCACAGCCTTGCTTAGTCTATTTCCTCTTAGCTTGGTTGTGTTTAACTACCAATCGAATAATTACTTTAGCAGCATTCTTTCGCTTTCAAATACTCAGCCGCGCTCAAATCCATTATTTAATTCTTATGAACCCAAATATGTGTCAATTCCATCAACCCCCGAATATTTAGCTCAACAATCTGCGCGTCTTCGATGTCCAAGTATTCGAGATCCACGAGTCGTTCGAGGCCCTTTGCCGTTTTCATTCCTGACGGGTAATGAATCAGTCTTCGCAGGTTCGCTGGCACTCTCAGAAGATGCGCGTTTTGACAATTGGTCAAACGGAGATCTGTGACTCCCAGTTCCGAAATAAATCTTAGAACGTACAGATCTTAATCGCTTGAAATATCAAGACGAGGGCCGTAGCTAAAATGGTTATAATTAACCCTGTTTTGATACTTTGCCTTCATTTTCGCGTCATAATACGCCGGCCATTTGGTTGAGTAGGGGATATATATAGACTAAAAAGAAGTCCACGCAAACAGCAGAAAAAGGCAACGATAAACTGGAGGACACGTCCACAAAGAAAAAACCTGACAAACCCACCCAGACCAAACTAATCCCCAACGCGAAAGGCAATGACAAGAAAATTTAGTCTCTCAAAGAGAAGATCGCCAAATTGTAAAAAGAGAATTGTAAAGTTAATTTGATACAGCGGCGGCAGTGATGCGTAAATTCAAAGAAACCAAAAAGAAGCATGACAAGAAGATCACTTAAAAGACAAACAATGCCGAAGCCCAGTCTGAAAACGAGAAGAAAAAGACTGAAGTAAGTTAGAAAGCTGAACCTACGAAGAATATCGAAGAAAAGGCGCCTGACAAAACGAAGCTTAAGGACGCTCAGAAGCAGAAAGAGAAAAAGCCCCCAATCTAAAAGTCACAAGATCAAAAGACCACTAAAATGCCCCAATCGAACACAAAGTCTCCTCAAAAGGAAACTTAGAAAAAGAAAGAGGATAAATAACCTGTCTTAGAAAAGCCTGTCGAATCATAGCTAAAAATGGTCAAAATGAATAAAAAACGATTACTGACGCAAAATAGGAAACCGAGCCAATCTTAACGAAAGCCTAGAAGAAGAAGCTCCAAACGGAATATCAGAAATAGTTTATCTAACAATAGAAAGCTAAGGAAGATATCAGCGAAGCTAAACCCTAGGAAATCGCTAATCTACCACCGGCAATATACCCCGAAATTAGGAATTTGCAAAATCAAATAAACTAAGAAGGACCCCAGGTACCTAATCAAGTTAATGAAACAATGCATCAAAGGCAACCACCACCAAGCAGTGCCAATATAACGGAACAACCTCCCAGCCGAAGGAAATAACGAGCAAAGAGAAACTGAGACGCAAGAACCAGTTTCTGGAAATTAAGTTAGCGAATCATGTCAAACTGGTCCGCTGACGACTCCGTGAGGACCCTGTTGGGTCTTTACTGAGTGGGCATGAATGACTTGGTTGAGCCCGTTTTGAAAGTGGAAACACTGGCGTGCGAGAGCCTATGTTTTGCTTTCGAAAGTCTCAATGAAGTCTGTTTGTGCCGTCTCGAGGAAGTGATATATATATATTATAATATATTAAATAGACAAATAAGATAATACAAGAAGTGAGATATATATATATACTGTTCTTCCATATTTCATGTCAAAGTTGTGTGTTAATTGTGTTGGAAGTTGAATTTCTTACTTATCATATTTAGTCACTAAATTCAGCAATAACGAATCAGTTTATTATTTCAGTTACAAACTTTATTATTTAACAATGAAAAAATTAATGGAACAACTTGAAATTAATAATGATTGAATGATGCTGAGTGAAATATAGTGTACAACTCGTTTTAAGACAATGACTGAATCTAAATATTTAAATATCAATGTATTTTCTCAGTAAAAATAGATTTCTCTCACCCCAGCCTCGTTACCTATTTCCTCCTTATTATATATATTTTATATATTATTGTAATTCTCATTCGGACGGTTACTATACTATACTATGATTTGTTTCTACGTTATATTTTAGGTAATATTATAGTTCGTATACATAACAAAAGAAAATTTTTTGAAGTGAAAAGTGAAATTATATTATTTTTCTTTTAGCTCATTATAAATGTACTGTAAAATAAATTATAAAAAATTCATTTAACTAATATTTAAAAAACATCAAATTTGGGTAATTTTGGTTTCGTTCTTGTAATGCACATTCAGGAAATAATATATATTGGTACATTTACTATATCATAATACTATATCATAATACTTATAAAATATTAGCGAAAAGTTATAGTATGTAACACTATGTGTTTGGAGTGTATTAATAAAAATTAATTTAATTTCAGAATTATTATAAATATTAATGTTATGATATCAAAAATATTTTATTTCATGTATTTCAACTTATATTCAAATATGTATCAAATTTTAAACTTAAAACAAGAAGTAGTAAGAAGTAGTGGATTCCTTCATAAAGAAGAAATAAACATTACTAGATACTACTACTATTACATTATCTACATATACTACTTTAAACTGTAATGAATATTAACATAAGTTAAAATTCCATTTTCTACAAATTTTCATTAATACAAGTTTTCAAACGCCGTGTGAGATTATTGCTGTATGGAAGATTTATGAGCCATATCGCATTTATATAAGCTTTCAATGAAATTCTATGTATCATTTCTATCAACATAACTGATTTAGCTTTCATCGTTTTGGGAATGAAAATTGTTTTTGGTCATAACAAAATATTAAGTTGTTGACATATATAAATATTTAAATCTCTTTTGATTTTACTTCACTTACTCTTCTTCGATAAATAAAATCATATTTTAGTATATTTTGGTGATTATTTTAATTTGATCTACAAGAGCTAAGTGAAGTATATAAGTGCATGTTAGTATTAGTTATATATAGAACTATATATTTTAGCAACTTGAGATATAAAGCCAATTACAATAATTATCATGTATTGATGATGATCAAATCAAATATATATTTTATGTACTAAATATTTAAAAATTTCTAGCGGATGAAAATCAATTCTATGTATAATATTAGTTAGATAAGTAAACAGTATTCACACATTTAAATGATTAACATAGAGGATGCTATTTGAACTAAATATTAAATTTTTTATTAATTTAATAGTTAAAGTGGAAATGATAAATAAATATGAACTCTTATATTAACATACGTAATAATATTATATTTCCACCCATTCAATTATTATTAATATTCAATTATATAATTTCCGCCTAATATAGTCAGAATTGAAATAGTATCCTTAACGATTAAATTAATGCGTATAAGTTATATTAACACCAGAATTACCATTGAAATATGTTATATTTCGTTGGTAACTGAAAAGACTAAAGATTTCTAAAGTATTAATAAATTATGTACAAATGTAGTACAACTATAAGACTTCCACCGGATGATTAGTTTATTAAATTCTACATTATTTATATCATATGTCCATAGTTCTTATCTCAGAGTTACGGGGACTTTCAAGATGTTTCACACGAGTTATATAATGATCGATGGTATAAAAACAGTGTACAATATGTTTTAACTTGTACAATGTATCAAATCCAACTTCAAGCTAATATTCGTTATTATAGCCTATTTGTAACAGTCTTATGATTCTATGTTAAATAATATTATGTCCTTCATCATGTTATATGGTATTTTTCATTTGATTTTGTAATTCTAACTTTTTATTGCATTAAATGATATTTAGTATTATTTACGGTATTTTAATATATTTCCACTTCACCATGGATTAGATAATAGTTTTCAGCAATAAAGGTTATATCAAAAATACAGTTATTTGAAGAATATTTTAAATTATTACTTTGATATAGTTGTTATATAAAAGGTATTTGGTACTTTCAGATTTAAAAATATTAAAAATATTGATAATTCTGATAGCATAACATTCCACCGGATAAAATAACATAAATATTTCCCAAAATAACGAATATATAATTAATAACATTATTTCAATAATTTATATTCAATATCAGCTAAAACGTAGTGTTACGTACTATGAAAAGTTTAAGTTTGCACTGCTAATAGTTCAATAATCGATACTTCAAATTATGGTAGTTTTTCATATTAATTATATATTGCGAACACTAGCTTTAAGTTGCGTTCAAGTCTTGATTCTATGTTGGGGTACTCTAAATCACCTAAATAGATATTTTAGACTATCATAATATTTTAACAAATTTATGATATTTCTCTTCTCTATACTAAAATTGAATTTTCAACAATATAAATAAAAATTATTTAAATTATTTTTCTATTAAATTGTTGAGTTAAGTGTAATTGATTAACTACCAGCACTGTTCAGAAATAAACGCTTTGCTGTTTAACAACTCATAATTTAGCTTCCAACTATAACTTCTTTGAAATTATAGCGGTGGGGTTAAAACAAAACCATTTTAATACTTCTAGAGTATCTTAACTATTATATTATTTGAGAGTGATATCTCTACCACTAACTTCATCTTTGTCACAATACAATATTTTTGATTTTGACTCATTTAAGGAAGACTTAGTTTTTGATTCAAATGTAAAATATAATTAATCAATGAACCTATAAGATAACCTTCTTTTAATACTTAGTTATAATTAAAATTGATGTGCTTGGTGTTTTTGATATTAAAATAATTTTTACAAAATTTTACTAATTTGTTGAACTTGTAAATGATAGATGAATTCGAATTTACTAGAAAGTAGAAGTTATGATTGTTGGACCTGAGGTATTCTGTGATTTAATTATTTACCTCAGTTTCGACTTTTTGTTTTCAATTTCAACTTCATAATGTTAACAACATAACTTTAAATATTTATTTCAGGAAAAAGATAATATTTTGAAACAGATTGCAGTCCCTGCTACCAAGGCCGCATACTTGAACAATCCTAAAAATTAGAAGAATCAATTATATTTGTCAGGCTCATTTTGTTGGAAATATTCATACAACTTCAACAACTTCTGTAAGTCTAAGTTCTTGGGAACGAGCGATCTAGAGTCATATTAAAATAACTTAGCCCCGAGAGAAGCGTATGTCAACTATCTCAATAATTTGTGGAAAATCTAGAATTTAAAATTTGTATTTAATTGAACTATAATAGATATAATGAAGATCAAGTTGTCTTTATATCAATTATAATCAATTTTTCGTTGATTACTGCCTGCTCAGCGGTATAGATATTCAGATTAAAAAATTTTAAAGTAAAAACTATGGCATTTTAATTTGTGAAGTGAAATATAACTATTTGCAATTTTTTTCATATATCATTTTATGTCAAACATTATATAATATAGAATAAAATACATCAGCTCTCAAAAAACAACTATTTTGTCATGTGTTCGTATTCTCACAAGTAAAAGCTATAGAAAGGTGGTGTGTATTACTAAGCTCGTGGTATAATTATGAAATTGTTCAACACATATAATGAATATTTGAGATATGTATTCTTTCAGGTAAAATATGTAAAGTATTTATTTATCTCACCACAGCCTCGCATCGTCTATTTCCTCCTGGGTTGGCTGCTTTTATCCGTCTGTGTAACATGAACACCCTTTCGCCTTCAAATACTCGGCTGGACTCAGATCTCTTATTTTGTTGTTCTACACATACAAAGTCTTCAGTTTTTACAATCCGCGAATGTTCAGTTCAACAATTTAATCGTTGTTAAGAGACAACCATTCGAGTTCAGTGATTCTTTCAACGCCTTTCGCCGTTTTCAAGTTCGAGTAATGAGGTACAAGAAGCAGCAGATTAATAGGCGCTCTCAAAACGTGCGCATTTTAACAGCCGTTCAAACAAAGAGCTGTTACACCAAGTTCCTGCACAAAACGAACATCGTGTATTTCTGGATCGTTTTTAATGTCTAAACGGGGGCCATAACTACCTCCGGTACTTACTTAGTTTTAAAACTTTGCCTTCATTTTGGCGTCGTAAGATGTTGGATAATCTCTAATGAGTTCCGCCGTTCTGCGCTTCTTCGCCTCGAAACTAGTTATAAATACCTTTAGTGAAAGTTTTAGATTGGTGTCAGCGATATAGCGGGTTAAGTCATCGTCGGTAGCTTCTTTTTGGTAGTAGATCCAATCCGAACTGTAGTTCTAAGTATTTGTTAAGTGCTCCATATCTTGAATGAAATTGTTGTCAATCAGAACTTGCTTGAGATTTTGAAGAGATTTAACTGGTTCGACTGATACGATGCAATTATCGCGCAAATCTATGTACTGGAGTTTAGAAAGCGATTCTATGCCGACTAGGTTTGTAATCGTGGTGTCGTTGACAGTGAGCGAAAGGAGATTGGTTAAGGAGTACACTTGCTTGATGGATTACATGTTTGTGTTCTTGATCAACTCGAACTTCTTGAGTTATTAGAATTACTATAATCCCTCCAAATCTGTTATATCGCAGTCATTCAGAGTTAGATACAAAAGTTAAGTTGGCGCTCTCCTGAAACTAAAGTTGAAGCATTAGTTCAATATTAAACACTCCACTGATATTGTATCCATGAACTTTATGTCTTTAATACCAGGATCGCTGAAAACCTCCAATTTATTGTAGTTTACTTATGATTTATATTTGTTTGCCATATCTGTATCTTATTTCAACAGTGGTGCAAGTAACTGATATGAATTAATCTTCTTAGGAGCAATTTAAGCATTGAAAGCGTCAAGAGATAATGAAGAATTAGTGTCAGTTAAATAAGCTTGTAGATTTGCGTCAGTTGGGACCCTTTGTTCACAAACCCAGTCTTAATTGGTTAAATATTCTAAATCCTAAATATAGTTGTTATCTATAATAACTTGCTTCAAATTAGTAAGATGCTTTAATTATTCAATCAAAATAATCTAATTATTTTTCAGATTTAAAGATTAAAGCTGTTTCATGTTCTCTAAACCAACTATATTTGTGAGTTTGCAGTTGTTGATCACGAGAGAAGTTATTTAAATTGGAGTCTTGAGTAATACAACCTCTGGGTAGTTGATTAAGACTCCATTATCCGTTTTTAAATTTTTCAAAATAGTTTATAATGGAAGCTTCACGTTTAGACAGTTTTGAACATTCAATGTGTGGATGTTCATTTCGCTTGTGAAACCAAAATCTGTGAGAGTTTAATCGTTTTAGATTTGAAGTGCATTATTCACAATAGAACGAACGAATTTTAAGTACATCTCAATATTATAATTATTAATTTTCGCGAGCTCTTTCACCTGATCTTCTGTGCTGTTGGGACCAAGGAAATTCTAGTAATCCACAAGTTATGGTTTATTCTGGTTCTTAAGTGTAACATTATCAGTAATCGAGTTATTGTCAATGAGAAGTTAACCTTGCATATGATTAAGTGGCTAACTGAAAATTACCTTATTGTTAGTTAAATTAACATATTTCAGCGGTTTAATATTTTCTAGAGCATTTATTCTGTAAATATCATTGTTCTGAAGGTTAAGCACTTAAATATTAGTTAAGTTCTCTAATTCGTTGATGTGACGAATATTGTTAAATCCGAGGTCAAGCTCAACTATTTGTTGCATTTCGAATATTCCAGTAATTGATTACAACCTGCATTAGTTTATCCTAAGTTTTATTGGAATGCGAGGGCAGTTTTCAAAAGATATATTTGGACAATTGGTAATTGTAAGTTCTTGAGATTTGAGTGCATCTATGAATCCAAATTACTTTAAACCTGCGTTGTCCTAAAATCTTAAATTTGTGCCGACTGGGAACTTTAAACAATCTTTAATTATCATTCTAGTCTTATCAGATTCATTTGCCTATTGTTCGGATGTGTACCAATTTGCTTTTTAGTTTGGAAGAGAGTCAATAGCGCTAAATGATTCTATCATGTTTCCGTCCAGACGTAAATCAACTAGTATTGTGAGATCTTTTATAGTGTCTATGCTCTTTATTTGATTATATGAAGCATTGAATTGAACTAATTTTATCATTCGTTTTACAAAAGTTATATTTTTAAAGCTGTTGTAGCTTATATTCAGTGTTAACAGATTGGTGAGCATTTCTAGATCTTGAGCTTATTATATTTAATTTTTGCTCAAATTAATTTATTTTAACTGCTTCATAGACTTCAAAGAGTTGATTTCTGTAATATAGTTTTCGCTTAAGTCAATTTCTATAAGATTCACAAGTAGCTCAATACCTTGAATTGATTCCAAGTTGTTCTAAGCCATATCAAGCATCTGCAGTTAGTTCATTTAAGAAAGAACTCCTATTTCAGAGATTCTGTTTCCTCGAAGACTCAGCTCAACCACAGACTTCATATTTTCCAAACCATTTATATTTTATATGTAACACATGTTCACCGCCAGCTTTCTGATTTTTAATGGTACTCTTTCGAAGCTCAGGTTGAAGCACTCGAACACGAATAGAGTTTCAATGTTCATAAAATCAGTAAACTAAATACTACGTAGTTCCTGGTCATTGTGGATAACTAGAGTTTTATTAATGACAAGAGGAGCGTACTTTAAAATAATAGGATCATAATATGGACTTTGATCTCTTCTGGAAATGGTGTTGTTCATCAATAGAGTTGCTTATTCTATTGTGGAGCTTGAACCAAGATAGTCCATGAAGTTTCTTATTTGAGTAATGTTTTGGGGACAAATCCAATTGATGTTGAAATTTGGGTTCGACGCGAGCGTATCAAAATCGTGGATCATGTTACTTGCTAAAAGTAATTACTACAACATAGGCAATGCAGATAGCGGTTGTGAAAATATAATTTTGTTGTTGGTCATGTTCAAATATTATAGATTTTGAAGATACTGCAAGTCGGAAATGTTCTTGATGAAGTTATTGCTGATATCCAAATAGCTCAAGTTCTTCATGAATCTCACGCCTGAGATTTCCTGTAAACAGCACCCTGACGCAATCAGTTTTGTGATTTGAACAGGAATCAGGCTGATACTTGGGTAATACAGCTGGTTTACCTTCATATTAGTAATTTTATCTATTTATTGATCCGCTAGATTTGTATCAGAACGAATGCAGTAAAATTTTTCGTTGTCAATGACTCGCTCCATTAATTGAGGAGTGGAGATGAACATTATATTTAAATTATGGTTGTTATGTATTGTATAATTAATAAAAACTAACAATCCTCCATTTACCTGTACTTACAGATATCATTGTACTTTCCATACGTATAAATAATTCTGTTTGACACTTAAATTGAGCTAAAAGAAAGTATTAAGAATTTATTACAGCTTAATATCACATAATATGATTTACAATTAAGTTTTCACTCACTTGGCGCGGCGGCCAAGTTGGCGCCCCTTGTGAGGGAGATTTTGTAAAGCAATATAAACACATATCAACAAAAAAGTGGATTAACTCAATTTAGCTTCAGGTGATTTTTGAATATTCATTAGAATTCAAGTATGCCTTTTATCATTTCTTCTGAATTTTAGCTCCGTTTATGCATTAATTAATCGCCCACAAATTAAATTGAAACAGTTTATTTTCCCCGCACATTTTAGTTCTTCTATTTCTGTTTTTGAATGTTCGCATTTTGCTTCATTAATTGAGGAGTGGAGATGAACATTATGACCTAATAAAACACCGTTTTTAGGTTTTAAACAAAGAGCTTGACTCGGACAGCAAGTGTTTGTTATGGGCCGTAAGATCAATATTTATTTGAGTAACAATATTTATTTGTCAACAAAGATCAGTTAGAACACGTTCTCACTGTGGCGACTACTAAAAGAGAAATGTTCCACACAAACTCATTTTCTTGTATTTTGATAATTTGATGGTAGAGTGGGGTCGAGTGAGTGCAAGTCCTACTACGTTGGTACTCATACGACAACTTTGACCAAGAGTGTGTTTCTGAAACTATGATTTTCTGATATTTTCTGTTTAAAGGGTTAAATCACTTCGTGTATGTAACTTGATCATCGGGTCTCATAAGCTTGAAATATGTAATATAATATTTATCTAGACGCTAATAATCCCAAAATTTTCATTTAACAATAGCTAGCAGATTTTGGGGAAAACTTTTGTTTCAGAATGACTTTATATTATACTATCATATAGGACTGGTTCATACTAGTATTTTTTGCGGAAACCATTACCACTTCAAACGCCAATGAAAAGAGTTATTGACTGATTTTTGTTAGGCTACTAGTGAACTACTATAGACCTACTTTTCTCATGGTAAATACAAAAACTAACATATCCAAGCTAACAAAGAATATAAAAGTTCTATGGTATCAAAGTAACTTTTGGAGCATAATTCCATATTTTGAATTGTGTAAAAGTAAATCTGGTTCAAACTAAAATATTATAATAGTTATATCACAAGTAACTGGATTTTAGCTCAATTCTTAATCTTTAAAGATATTCTCGTTTATTCTTATAATTTTGATATATTGGGAAAGAGGGAACAAATAATTTTGGTAAACTTGAGTAAATGATATCGTAGCTTCTTAATTTAGAAAGTAGTAACATAATTGATTTAATGTTGCCACTTCGCTCTACTATTAAAGATTATGAATTCATCAAATCTCAAATAATTTATAGTAAGTAAAATATTAACAAATTGTATTGTATTAGTCATCAAAATAATCATAAATTTATTATAAGTTTTCATTTAAGCCTACTGCTTGAATTATAAAAACTCAATTTTAATAATAGGATCTAACGTATATAAATGTAAAGCTTCAATAAGCTAACAGTATTCTTAGAACTACAAATAATACATAGTAACAATATAAGAGCAACCATAAAATTTATCTCAAAGATTCTATAAAAGTTAACTTAAAAAAAAGGTTAACTTGACTAATACATTCAACATCCAGTACTGGTGTTATTTTAATCAATATCTACTAAAGAGTTATAATAATTTAGAATTCAGGTTGAATTGATAAAATCTAGTAGATGTCGATTCTTAACTGTAACAGGTAAGTTTGAGTTTAATTATAAAGTTTACTTATAAAGTGGGATTAGATAAGTAGAAGTATATATGATACTTTATTTGATGGACGTCCTTAGTGCTACCAATTAACTTAGTTTCTATAATATGTAAAATTATGGATTTGAAACTTCTACAACAAATTTGATGTGGAGATATTCTTCGACATTTGTGACATACTAACTTGGACTAATATTAATATATATTAGATCCTCTAGATTAACTTTACTAATTGCTTTCATAAGTAGTACTAATTGACAGAAATTCACTGTACAGGAAAAGTAAATCTTATTTTCCTCAATCTTTGTAGAACAGTATAAGCCTAGTTTACTAATATAATTATAATATTGAATCCACAGTATATCGTTTATAACCAGAGTTATTATTGTTTTATTGAACCTAAAAATTGTTTTGGAATAAAGGAGGAAAGATAGTGGAGAATAAAATAATAGTATAATATCACTAATAGACTTACTGGTAATAACTTATTAAAATATAAGACTCCTTTTACTTTTACCAGAAAATCACTTGAAATATTAGGAGACTGATAAATTCTTGCAAAGATGTGAAATGTACTAAGACATCAATTATAGTTCTTCATCTTATGTCTAGTTATAACAATAAGTACCAGTCCTCAGTAAGCTGAGTACAGTGAGTTATCAATATTTTTACTATAACTTGCGTAGTGTGAAAAAATTGAAAAAAGTAGACGGACAAAAATGATAGTGAATATATACATATATAAGCATTAAAATATAATTCAAATCCAAGACAATTTTTGTCCAAGCTTGGGCCAACCTCGGCACTCTATTGTTAATTAAAAAATTAGTTTATTCCCTTTACTATAATTTTGTTCTGCGAACGAAACCTTTCAAAAATAGTTAATAGATGTTAATAGTAATAGATTCTTCACGCATTTTCGTTCGGCCGGAGATTCACGAAATGTAAAACGGCTCCCGGAAAACTGGAGCGCAAAATGTTTTGATTAAACTGTTTATTATTTGAAAGAGTTATATAGGTAGGTAGGTAGGTAGGTAGGTAGGTAGGTAGGTAGGTAGGTAGGTAGGTAGGTAGGTAGGTAGGTAGGTAGGT
>CAXDID010000288.1:0-97531 GCA_963988835.1 Hexamita inflata | reverse complement strand
GACTTTGTCAGTGAATTGCATTTTGAGCTTGCATCTTGACCAGTCAGTTTTCTGTGATAATTTTATAATTTCGTGGTATTATAAGGTATAAGTTATTTTGTAACATAATTAGTACTATTTGTAATTATAATATCTAAAAATTAATAAAAATTACTTCAAGTCGGCAATCTACTACCTCAAAACAAAGTTATTTTTGATTAACGTTATTTTCTGCCGCGAATACATGCATTTAATATTACAGGACTTATATCTCTAAATATAAAATAGTTTTCAATTAACCATTCAGATTACGATTTGGTAGATTATTCTTTATGATCTGCTATATACTGATATATGTATTGTCGATCAATATTAGTTATTATATCAGAATAGATAATTTTGCAGTAAGTTCTTTTAAAGTATTCTAACGAGTATTTTCGATCAACGTCGTATTTGTTATACAAACTCATAAATTGCCAGAAGCATTCTTGTTATATTGGAGTTAATTTATTAATTTCTAAAATTATTTATTTAGGTGTATTTGTACTATAACTTTTCCCATATACTTTTTCAAGTGCAAATTAATACAATTTAGTAAAATAATCCTGTTTTGACAAATTATTAATATTAAGTTACTCTTTTATGAGTATATCGAAGTCTAATGCATTTTAGCTCTTATCATTGTCATATTTTTACAACTCTATTTATTGGTTTTTTCTATATTCTTTATGAAAATAGCTTCTAACAATATTGATATAAATATTCCGGTTATTAAACCTTTGTTATATTATTAAGTCGAATATTTATTTTCTAGTTAATTATGAGTGTGCAATTATCATGGATTTGATGTAACTTCTATCATCATCGTTTAAACTATCACTATAATTCACTTATGAATAATTATGAGTAAAATATAATTATAAGTCAATAACTGTTTTTTAAGGTTAAAAAATTGATGACAAATGACTCCAAAACTATTATTTTTAGTGGTCGTTTAAACTTTGAATAGCCTTAAATATTTATGGACCTTCAAAATCTTAAAAGTCTTATTTTAACAAGTAACTTAAAGATTGTTTACAAAATTATGTAAAATTATCTTTATAACACGAATTATTTCTAGATAAGGGCAATTTACTTTCTTTTATTTAAGATTGACCCAATACTAGTAATTTACATTTATTCTCTTTTAAAGTGGATGATCTATATTTTTAATTATATATATATGTTTATATAGCCCAGGGAAATATGTCTCGATCCTTAAAATATGTTTGCATTAAGTAGTTAACTTATTATTTTGTTGTTGATACATTTACTTCCTTTTATAAAAGCTTATTAATAAATGTCCGATCTTCCTCATTCAGTGAATCACTGTACAAAACATGTTCATAGTCACGTTTATAATAAATTTTTAAATACGATAAAGATTTTTTAGGTGTAAAATTATTTACCACATAATTCCAAAATTATTTCAGTTAGTCGGCTTCTTATTTATTGATGCACTCACATAGCTCTTTCGGAGTTTTTTGTTAGCAGTCCGTTGAAATAATGATTTATAGGCTATTCTTATACACTTGTGTAGATTTTGCAAACGTTAGTATTCCCTAATTTTTCTATTGTTTAGGTTAATTGACAGTAGATGATTAAATACTCGATTCATTTATGTCATTTCCTTAATTTTTACTTTATTGTTCATTTTCTTAAATATTGTTATAAAGATTTGTATTATTTTCGGTTAAGGTTTAATTTAAGTTCTACATTTAAGTTTTCTACGTTTAAGTTTTCTTTATATTATTTATAAAAGTATATATTGAATGTTAAAACACATCTCGTGTTTTAAAATAGTTTTATATTAATGATTTTGTTAATTATATTGCAGTTAATGTACTATTTTGAATTATATAATCGACAATGTATTCTTAATCATTGATATTCATAGTATCCGAGTATGTATGTGAACAATAAGTGTCATTGAAATATTACTTTAGGTATTTAACAGTTTTGCGTGGTTTAGTATTAATGAATATATAACCCCAAAATAGTTTTGATTATTAGTTGTTCAATTTTTGAATTTCATTTCGTATTTCTTAAGGTGTTTTATCCCCATATGACTTATTATACACCAATGACAACCCAGATTTATATAACTCTGTACTATTATTATAATTTGTTTGAGATACTAATTGTATTAAGTTTTATTTTTGTACACTTGTTTATTCAGTTGACAGTGAAGGTTAATCTAATCTTTAATATGCAATGAACTGATATGAATTTTCAAAATATTCTAACTATGATGATGATGATGTTTATAGTTATTATAAGTTTTCATAATATTTTTCTTTTATATGTTGTTCCACAAGATTCCAAAATCTAGGTTACATATATGGCGTTAGTTTTGAAATGATAATGCATATTTATTTAGGGTTTTTTAGCTTCTAGTCGATTAACTTTAGCTTTTTTAATGCATATGTATATACTTAAGTTAAAATAGTGAAATTATTATCCTATTAAGTTTAAGATATTAATGTAGATTACATTTTCATTTAAAAATAGTTTAACACTTATTCTGAAATATAGTTTCTTCCTTTCAAATGTGTTTAAAGCAGATTCCAGATAGCAGTTTCCATTGAAATATATTTGTGTCTTTCTATATAATTTACGACATATTGTATATCGGTTTCGTCTTTGTTTTGTTCTTATTGTTAATCACTTAAGAGTATCGGGTTTTCTTTTAAATATCTTATGAATTGTAGCACATCTACTTTAAGCGTTTCTCTTCCTCTAAAACCAGATTTAATTATGTAAACAACACACTGCTCAGGACTTAAGTTACTATGTTTTAGCAAATACTCTATAATAAACTTTTTGTCAATTTCATTTAATTGCTCAAATTTTGGTTCAAGATCGTTCACTTAATTGTTTTCTTAATTATTTTTGTTTTATTTATTTCTAGAGTTCATCACTTTCTCATATTCTTTTTAAAGAATCGCGTTTACTTTTAAGCGAATTAGTTCATCACTCATTTTGTGAAGTGAAAATCTTTCCTTAAAAGATTTGATTAGATTGTGAGATATTCGTGATTGTATTAACAACATATTATCTTAATTTTAACTTTATTGATTTTCATATATTTCATTCTATTATTTCTTATTATATTGCGTTATTGGGTAAATTTAAGACTTTTCACCGTTTAATTAAAATTCCCCTCACCATTTATAAGTGCCATTTATATAATATTATACCTCAATTTGAAAAGAGTAAGATAGATAGAAGATAGATAGAAGATGAGTAAACAAGATTAAACGCAAGAATAACTATTATTTTTTGAATGCTGAATGAGATGAAAAATATATGTTATTGTTAATAATTACATAGTAAAATGCAATAAAATCAATAATTAAAAACTAAAAACTTAATAATATGAAATAAGGGTTGAGACCCAATTGCCAAATTTTGTTTACTTTAATCTGTTGACTCAAAATATTCACTGCCCGAAATTCCCGTTAAATACATTACTGAACATTCGAGCAGCCGTTTCCACCAGTTTCTCCGTTTCTCGCACCTTTTCGCGCACATTTTTAACCATTTCCCCCTTTTCTCCTCCAATTCTGCGAATTCGCGCCTAAACCCCCTCAAATTATTCGTCAACAAAAAGTTCAGGCCAAGAATTGAACATTTTAAACACTTAAATTGTGTTCTTGACTCCAAAATTGGTGTAAAATGCGCCCACATTTTCGCTGAATTCGGGCCCAAAGTGCTCAATTAAAATGTTTTGCTTCAATTAAAGCCCGAATTTGGTGAGCTCAACCCAATTCGGGTCGAATTTTTGGATCGTTTTTGCTTTTAAGGTGAGGCAGTTGAAAATGAAGTACTCAGGGCCCACGCTGAAAATAAGCACCAGACAGTGCGCGAAATGCACTGTAATAAAACCTTTCGCGCGGAATATTATCTTTTGCGTGCTTTTGCTAATCTAACAAATGTTAGACGACGCGATCCCGAATACTAAATCGCCAAACTGGTAGAACTCAGTGAAAGTTTGATTAGCGTGGAACTAACTTTTAGCTTTTACAAACTTATTACTCTTATTCAAAGAATAAACACTCTAATTGTAATATGCATGAAGAACACCATCCAATATAAAAATGTTATTAGAAAAGTTGGCATGAATGGGAAGTGACGGTATGACATCAACAAATTCAACCGTCCAGTCTTTCAATAAATACACCTTGTTAAAACGCTATAAGTAGCTGTCCGAAGCCGACTGTATTAAATGATGATTATACGGATTTATTATTTATACATCTTCATCGTCATTTTCTCCAGGAGACACAACACCTGAGAATAAGTTAAAATCAGACTAAATGGAATGAATAATGGTTCTATCAGGCTTAATTATATTGATTTCGTTTCCATCAAGCTGAATCAAAGCGTTAACAGTTGGGAAGTAACTGTTGATACACATAAGCTGGCAATCAAGTAACGTTGTCTATGTTTTAGGGTACAAATTTTAGCAATTACGAATATAGTACTAGAAGACATTTAATTCATAGTCTTCTCCAAATAGTTCCTTCAGTAACTCTTTGGTTAACTGTTTTCCATTATCTCCTAAAATAATAAAATTGTTGATGTTTTGTGGAGAAAAGCGTTAATCATTAGAGCGTTCTATCATCTATCCACTCAAAATATCAATTATCAAAATGAGTTTTTCTGCAACAGCTACTATAACGCTGGAAAACTATTATAGTGCGAACGAGTCGTGATACGAATAAATATTTGTTCTTTTTAGGTTTTCGTTTACTTTATAGAATCCTAAATCTTCATAAACGACTATTTAATCGCAAAACTAAAAGTATGTGCTTTAAAGGTATTATTCATCTTGGACATATTTAAGAATGCCATTATTTAACACGTAAAGCTGATAGAATTTATTATTTAGATATAGATTGTTATTAAGTGTGAACATAACTCCAGGATATTGATTTTGGTGATAGACATAATCATGTCTGTATATTTTGCTGATCAGTTTAATTTATTTGTGCTGTAAGTCTATTTCGAACAGGTAGTCGTAGAAGTGCATGTAAATCGTTTCGCCACAATATACTAGTTGGTGATATTAATTATGCATGATATCCAGTTCTTCTCCGTTTGCATAACCTTCAATGATTGGGTAAAAGTCGTATTGTTTGTTAATTTGTTCAATTATTTGCATTTGTTGGTTGTAAGTGCAAACCACTCCTTTATGTACGCTCAGATACTCATTTTTATTGTATAATTTAAGAAAGCAATGTCTTTTATCATCCAACGTATCTTTTTCGTCTGCATCACAATTTTGCATGCTTTAAAGGAATTCTTGTGCGTATTCTTCTGTTTCTTTGTAGTCTATTATTTCTCTGTCTATTATTTTCTCTGTGATCATGTTGAATTAAAATGTGTTACATGTGGTAATTATTTTGATTATGTGTTATTTTTGTTCCGTGTTTATTATTTCTCCTTCGATGTTAATTATTTCTTCGATTTCGTCGGTCACTTTTAGTATTTTCCCGTCCAATATTTTGAAAACGCGGTTAAAAAATTGGTAAATGGTTCCGTTCAGGCCGTTTCTGAGCCACTTTTGCGTTCTGAAGGTGTTTTGGAGGATGTGGATTCCGTTTTCCCGGAGGGATAAAATGTTATTTTGGAACGAAAAGGCGTTTTCAGTTTTTATCACGAAAACGAGAGAGAAATTGTTTATCCGGTACAAAATGTTGTTGTAAACGACGTAAAAAGTGCTTTTGTTCTTGAAAAGGCGGTAAATTGGAAGTTATGTGTCGTTTATGATTAGTTGGTTGTTTGTGATGGATATTTGCATTTGATAAGGAGTGGAATATCCACACAGCTTTATTAATGATAGTAAAAGCGATGATAAAAGAGATAGAGCTGTTATATTAGATAATTTTTGGAAGTTTGTGTTGCTATCATTTTTGTTTGTGCTATTTATTCCCAATATTGAACACAATATTGTTAACAGTTAGTAATAAAATTAAGTCACTCTATCTTACTACAAATTGTTATTGTTGTGACGAATAAACATACAATTTGCAATAATATATTATTGACTTCATAAATAACTTTCTTTACTAAAATTAAACGTGCTCAGTTGTCTAAAAATTTAGCCGTCGTTTAATATATTTGTGTTTTGAACTTGTATTTAACATACATAAAAGTTTTCGGTTTTATTATTTTTTAAGTTTTAAAGTTAAGTATTATGATACAATACTATATTTTATCGTTATTTTAACTTCTAACTATTTATGGTTTTCTAATTCTATGTTTTAAGACAGCATTACATTTTGGAGCGAATTATGTAACAAAAATGTTTTATTATAATAATAGAAATATAAATATTATAACACTATAAAACAGATAGTTGCGGAAGAAAAATGGATTAAATCCAAACAAATATGTAGTTATGTAGTTTTACGGTTATTGTAGCTCGACAATAACAACAATAACATTGATCAATAAGGGTTTTTCTTTTAACGCAAAGCTCGACATGAAATGTCTTTTCCTCTAAATAAGATCAAAAAGGATGCTGCAATATGTTCAAATATTAACACCGAGAAACTGTGCGATGGTAAATAAAGAATAAAATGTTAAACAAATATTATAAATTTCATTCAAAATACAAGACTATCGTAACTATAACTAAAGTTGCTTAATTAGCCAAATATTTATATATCATTTTCTACATTTGTATAGTTGCTGAAATTAGCCCTACACATTTGAATCTGTTTATTAGTTGTTTTAATTATCGTAGATTGATACTAATTTAATATTTTATGTTGAGATAATTTAATCTTCTATTTCTTAATGGTATTCTCTTTCATATTAAATTAAGAACAACACTTTAGCATATAAGGTGTGGATGGATATAATAAAATGAGATTATACTATTGATACTTAATTAATATATAACAAATATCAAAACACTAAACACTTAACGTAATTACAAAGTAGAAGTGTTTATGAGATTAATGATTAATGTTCATATTATGATAATATTTTAATTTTAATTATAAATGTTATTAAATTTAATATTAAATACAATTTTATTCGTTCTGAACATTGTGATCCTAATTAAGATTAAACATAAGGAAATAATAGATCAAATTAGCTCAATAATAATAACTTGTACCACGCTTTCTCAAGTTTTAAAAAATGAATGATATATGTTATATTCTATGTTTAAGTTTATATTTCGATCTAATATACAATATAATTATTGTTCAATAATTAGAATATTCTATTGCAAACCTAAATATTGTTAAAAGCTTTTCATAACCCAATTTTTTATTCAGAATAATTATTATAATTATTATTATGAAGTTAAATTTTTTATATAATATATAAAATTTTAGTGTTTCATCATAAAAATACATTTTTCAGTTTAATTATAATACTTTAAACATATGTATTCAATCTTAAAGTGTTTTGGGTTTACACCACATTTTAGAATGAGCTACAAATGCAAAATATGACTACTCACAATGATCGAAAATTTTAAAATACCTATTATCGATCTTTTTACAATATTCAGCTATGTAATCTTGGGAAAAACGTGCAATATTTAGATTGATGATATGAATGAGTTGATCAAAAAGGAGATATTATAAATTATATATTACGTTACAAAAACACTTGAAAATGAAATTTTGAGTATTATTTGATATTTATCTTAATATTTATAGATTATGATTAGATAGGAGATTTCAGTTCTGACAAATTTAATAAAGTTGTTAATTACAAGCTAGGAATTAGTGTCACATTATTAGTGTCACATAAAATTTTCTTAGCTGAGATTGAAGGTGCTAAATTATCTAAATATCTATCCAGCGTTTACATGTTTTAAACTTGCATTTAACTATTTAACCAAAAGACGATTAAAATTCAAAATATGCGCGAGGTATTAAATATTCATAAATAAATTAAATATTAAATATTCTAATCTATGTCATGTAGTCCACTCAATTAGGCCATCATTCCCTGTTATATATATTTTAAAGCCAACCAAAAGACGATTAAAATTCAATATATACAATGATGACGATTAAAACGATTATAAATTTAATCGTTAGTCTACGATTGATAACCATGCAGATGTTGAATGGAAGTACTGTATTTACCAAAAATAGTGGAGTGAAGAAGTTGGAGTGGTTATTTAATTTTTAGTTGTTTGTAAGTCTATAGTATACATATAGATTCACTTAATCGAAATTAACGATTGAAATGGCAATAACCCGATCAGATCGGAGACGATGTCTGGCTTTAAAGTAAACCATCAATATATAAAACAACTCACTAATCAACAGTGTTCACATTAGTTCTGAAATAGAACTGACAATCGTCCTTCGCGAGACACAAATAAAACAACGAATTCATTGTTGTGAACTTTATTTCGTCTAATCTGTATTTGAGGTCGTTGATTTAATTTTAAAGTGTTGAATTTACAGTTGTTATAGATTATTGCAAAGTATTTGATTTCGTATTGGCGACTTAGATATAATTATTTACTGAATTTAATTAAGATTAAATGCTGGAGAACTAACCGGTTGTCGCACTTTTGAACTCTAAAAAGGAACTATTTAGGGTGGTAATGTTTTGAGCGACGCTTGAAATATTGTTGGATAAACGAGACTCAAGAATTGACGAGTTAAGCGCAAGCTTTGCTTCCAAAGAAGAAACATTTTAAATTATATTTTCCTCTAACTAGAGTTAAATGGTCGTCATCAGCTAGTTATGAGAGTTTTTGTTTAATGTAATTTAATTTTATAAATATGAAACATTTTTGGATATCTGACCGTCCAACAACTAAATATTTTCCTGAATGTTTGTGTTTAAAGCAGAGATGTTGCCGACGATGCTCGTACCCGTTTGCTCCATGTTGGCAGAGACTATGTTCGACAAATTGTCCAGTCTTTCACGTTGAGTCCGCAGCGCTACTTGGAGCTGGTTGAGATATCCGACCACGTTTATGCACTAGCTAATGTTCAAAATGTAGCCTTCTTAACAAACACAGGAATCTCCGGCGAACGCGAAGTTTTCTCCACAAGTAAGTATCTTTCCGTTCGTCTGGCTGGACTAGAGGCCGTCCAAGCACATACCGTACACGAAGAATAGCTGGTCACAAATGGAGTCGCAGTTGTAGGCAGGTTACGAGCTCGCAACCAATGCGCTGTAATAGCTCCAGCCGACTAGAATGTCGTACTGACTGCAATACTGGAAGCCTGATATAGATACGGCTACCTAAACCAATGGCGTGGAAATAATGAGTCCGGAGTTGGAACTCGGATCCACGAAGTGGGAAGAGAGGTTGAAGTTGGTGATAGAAAACGAGTCCATCGCCTGGCTTACCACGAGCACGATTCCGGAAGCAAGATCCGCGTCAAACCGGAGCTGGAAGAAGCAGTTCCTTATGGAGATTGAACTCACTGGTTGGACTACCAGTCCAGATGCGTTCTTGCCGGAAGACACAAAAGTGACGTTGGAGTACGATATCTGAACGTCGCACTGGATACAGATCGGAGCGGACTGAGAGGTTTCGGCACTTCCACCTGCATGGATATCCTGGAGTTCTGGACCTGCCCTACTCCAACGAAGACGTTAGAGACCTAACTCGTCTGAATTACGAACTACTGTGTGACTTCATGGTTGTTCAAAGCGCTCTATTTCTGGCAGTATGATGTCTGGCTGGAGCCCTTGTAGACTGAGTTGGAGCATGGCTAGAAGGAGCTTCTGGCGAGGACCGAATTTAAGATCAAAAGATGTAGCTACATTTATGGGAAGTGAAACAAAATACATAGAAATACGTGCCAACATAATTTGCACAATATAATAATATCAAAGAATACAAATACAATGATCTTAGATTAATCTCAACTTATATCAATACTTTATTATTTATAATAATATAAACTGTTTTGTACCATTTTCTTTGATGATATCAATTAATCATCATTTATCTTACCTCAACCTGGTAAGAGATATCAATCTCATCATGATTTCTCATCATGAATTCTCATGTAAACAAACTACAACGTTACAATTTGAAGCTTATTATTATGTTATTTGTATATTCTAAACTGATTATCGTTTTTATAATTCAAATCTTAGATTTATCTCAACTTATCCAACAACAGAAATTTTCATTTTAAAAAAATATAATCTAAAATGACTTATAAGAATAACTACTTACATTAATTCATAATATTTTACATATAAAACAAAAGTATTCAATTATATATTTATTAATTGAACAATGGTATATTTAATGTGATATATTCAATGTGATAGTTCAGCAATATCTTTTGCTCGTACCCGCTGTTTGGATTATTAGTCATTTAGACAATTACCTTCCGTTTCGATGTAGTCCGTGACGAGGTATTTTTAATTTTAGTCTATGTCATGTAATCCACTCAATTATGCCATCATTCCCTGTTACATTTATTTACGATTAAGTCTATAAAGATGTTTCTTAGAAGGGGCTCCGAACTGCTCGATCATAAGTTTGTAGTTCCGCGGGTCTCCGTGTCTGATTTTGAACCAGAAGTTCAGTTCTCGTTCAGTGAATTTCAACTTCTGACGAGTCTTTTGGAAGTGTTCGGACATTTTCTGAATCAGTTTGAATATGTCACCGAAGGGGCACTCGAATTTGTTTTCTGGAACTGGAGGAATGTTTTGAACTGGTGGTTAAATGTTTATAACCATAGTATTTTTCAGCTCTTTTAGTCGCTTGACCTCTTCTCTCAAATTATTGATTGTTACCCTTTACTGGGAAAGTAAATGATCTTTTTGTCCATTTTGTATAATCATTTTGTAAAATATTAATGCTATTCTTTTTCTTTTCCTGCTTTTCCTTATTTTATTGCATTTAAATTTAGCGCATCTTTTAATAATTAGTTTATATATTTGCTTCTTCAATCTCCATCCTATTCTCTTCGCACATTTAAAGTGGATGAACAAATATGTCATTTCAAAACTATAATTAATATCGAATTAAAGTTTCACATCATAAATGAGTGATGATCTAATACGATTAAAAGTGAACGCTTTACTTCAAAAAGAATACGAGAAAATTATATAATCTCGCAATAACCAATAAAATGAAAACGTTCCAGAACAAAATCTTGGGAACAATTTTGAAACTGAATTCAAGCAGTTAAATGAAAACGACAAGAAGTTTATATTTGAGTATAGAAAAATACACCCGAAATTAACACCCGCATAGTGTATTGTTCATATAATGAAATCAGGTTTTAGAGGCAGAGAGAATTTAAAAGAAGATGTGTTGCAATTCATAACTCATTTAAATGAAAATCCGATACTATTAAGTAATTAACAATAATAAAAAGAATAAAATTAAAACTAAACAGATGAATAATATATCGAAAATTACATTGAACGACATTAAAATATTCCAATAGCTTAAGCAATTTAGAATTTGCTTCACACATATTTTAAAGGCAGAATCGTTATTTCAGAATAAACACTTGACTTTTTGCAAAGTAAATTACATTAAAGTGGAAACCTACTAACTTAGAGTGACGAAGCTGATAGATAAGACCAAAATTTTGCCAGTTTCACTTAAATTTACACAGATACGCTTTTAAAGTTGAAAAAGTGCGACTAGAACCCCAAGACCCCAAAAGAACTTTGCGATATCATTTAAAAACTTACTAAGAATATGAAACCAAAGTTTTGGAGTCTTGTAGAGCAACATGAAAAATATAATTCTACAGATATATAATCTACACCATTAGAATATTTTGATAACACATACAAGCTCGCTAATAAAAGTCAAATCAAACCTAAGGAATAATCTGAATAAACATGTGTGCGAACATTAAAACTATAATAAATAGTTTCATAAACAAATTACAATTAGCACACAGAGCTTTATAAATCTGGATTATAATATATTTATAGTTAATCGCATGTAGATAAAACTCCGAAAGACTTGCGTGATGAAATTAACAAACTGAATATTGAGCATCAGAAATTATTTTGGGGTTATATATAAGCAAATAGTTAGCCAAAACGATTGGTTTCGTTTTTAAAGTAATATTTTAATGACACGTATTGTGCTCCTACTTACTCAGATAAAATCAATGATGAAGATAAAGAATATATCATCAATTATGTAGTTGAAAATAATGAATTACTAGTAATTTAATTAACTAAATAGCTGATGAATAACTATTTTAAAAGCCGAGATATCTTGTAACGGGCTGTGTACAATTATGTCGAAAAAATAAAGAAAAGAAAAGCAGTACAAAACTTAATACTTACCTAAAATAATACAAAACGATAGAATTAAATATTAGATACTAGTAATAGTGAGCAAAGTTAATATGTAGATAATGATATGAATGAGTAAAGCACGAATGTTAAATCAACAACTAGTTTGAGATATAATTAAATATAAGATAATGGTAATAGTGAGCAAAGTTAAAATACAACTGTTGATTTGAGTGGGTTGAAGAAAAATTAGGACAAACTAACATTTGTAAAATCCACACAAGTGTATAAGAATAGCCTAGAAATTATTCTTTAAAAGGATTGTTCACAAAAAACTCCAAAAGAGCTATGCGAGTGCATCAATAAACTAGAAGCCGACTCGTTGAAATAGTTCTGGAGCTATGTTGTATCTAACTTTACACCTCAGAAAACTTTACAACACTTAAGAACTTACTACAAGCGTAGTTACGAATGTGTTTTGTACAGTGATAAATTGAATGATGAAGACCGTACGTTAATCCATTAGTATATTGATAAATCCAACACTTAAACTACGACCTAACAGGTAAATTACTTACTGAAGAATCATTTTAAAAAACGAGACATATTCCCTCAAGCAATATAACAGTTTATAATTAATCAAAAAGCATACTCGAAAAATATTAAGGTAAAGTAATTAAAATAAAATATACCAAAAATGTACAGTGATAATACGCATAACTATTCCTTTATAAAACAAAAACATAATTTAAAAGATTTTTATTCAGCTTATTATAAATAATCACTAAGTTATGTTTTAACATAGGATTGTTCAGAAATGCAAGACCCGGAAATATTAAAAACTGTTCAGAATTTAAACGAAGACCAAAGTGAGTAGTTTTGGAACCACTTGTAATCAATTGTCATTCCTGAAAAAACAGTCAAAGGCCTTAAGAAATATTTTAGACTTAGATACTAAGTTGTGATGTATTCTGAATGCTTAAACTAGAATGATAGAACATACATCAAAAATTTAATAAGAGAGTAATCTTAATTAACCAGAAAAGAACTATTAGAATTTATAATGGAAAAACAGTTTAAGAATCGAAATATTTATGGCGCAGAAGTAAAACAGTACATAGACGTATAAAGTCGTATGTATTAAATAAAATTGTTAAATAATGACACAAATATAAGTTCATAGGATATGTTAGGCAATGATACTACAACTAAAGCTTAATTACAAAACTTATCAAAATAAGACTTCTATACAAAATTATATTAACTTGGACTTGAAAAAATAAATGGAAAAAACTATTGCAAAACACACCAAAACAGATATTTTAGAAATAAATAAATTGACTCCAATACAATAAAAAATCTTCTGGAATTTCGTGTAATCTTATGATTAACAGAAAACATAAAGAGTTAAAAAATATTTTAGAAGAACTTACAGCAAAATTATCTATACAGATAATATTAACGATGTTGATCGACAATATATATTAAAGTATATCGCTGAAAACAAAGAATTAACACCAAAAAAATAATTATAATAACTCATAGAAAATTACTTTGTTTTTAGAGACGTGTTTCCTGAATACGTATATAATTATGTTAAAAGATAAAGACCAAAAATATCACAAGCTTCTCAAATTCCTAAATGATTTGATTTTCAATGTATTATTCATACTTTTGTGAAAATATTGAATTTTATTTAATTTAGTCTTATTTAAACTAAATATTACTAAATTATAAACACATTAGAAAAAAATCCAATCTAAAAGTCACTAGATCCAGAGACCACAATCAAGTTAATAAAACGATGAAATGTTGAATAAACAACACCAAACTGAGTGATAGGAAATAACGAGCAAAAGAAACTGAGAACCAGTTTCTGAAAATAAAGATAGCGAATCAAGTAAAACTGGTCCGTCAACTACTCTGTGAAGACCCAGTTTAGTCAAAGAAGTTCAGATCTATATGGGAAGGCATCTTGATATCAGTTCTAAACATTTGATAATTACTGATTATAATTACTGAATGATATATAAAATAATAAATAATTTCCATATTAAACGTTCCACTCCTTCCTTCAAATGAGAATTGGTGGAATATTGGCGTTATTGATGGCTTATATACTCCTTATAGCTACATTTGGCTAGTTTTGCGAGTCTAAAGCGGTTAAGAAGACGTCTACTCTGTATAAGTTCTATCGTTTTATGTTATTGCCAATTACGCTTCCTTTCAAGCCCTGTGGAATTGATGTGCCAGCGAAGATACAGAAGCAGATGTGGGCAATGAACAACGGTCGCACATATTTTGTGACTGTTTTCTACTACATTCTCTACTTCGGCTCCTTGTTCTTCGTGTATGCAACGCTCGTGGCCCCGATTACGATCATTTTCCCGAGGGTAAACGAGGAACAGGCCCGTTTGGAGTGGATTCAGTACCCGACCAAGCAAGCCGCGATAAACTTCGTGCCCAGTTTTATGGTTCTCATTACAATGCTCTGCCACGTTTCCTCTCTGATCAGTTTCACAACGGCCACTTTGAGAGACCCGAACGGAGAAAAGAACAAGGACGACTTCGACGAGATTCTGTACTCAGCTTTAACCTGCGAGGACTGCAAAACAGAACGCCCAGCACGCTGCTCACACTGCGAGCAGTGCAACAAATGCGTTAACAAGAGAGATCACCACTGCATCTGGATCAACCAGTGCGTTGGAAGACGCAACCTGTTCTGGTTCAACGTTTTCCTCAATTCAACCGCGTGGGCGTGCTTCTTCGCGGGCGTGATTAACATCGCAACCATAATCAAGATATTCACCAGCAGCCCTTCAGACGAGATGAACATGTTCATGCTCTACCAGAAGAAAGTCTTCAAACTCAAAATTGTACTCCAATGGGCCATCACGTCCATGCCACTGCAATTTGCAAGCGGATTGATGCACTTACTCATCAGCTTAATGCTCATCCCATTCGGAACTGTCCACATAATGCAAGCCCTGCAAAATCAAACAACCCTCGAAAAAACAAAGAAATACTACTTGAAAGAAGGACTCAAAAGACTCGAATGGAGCTTCTTCAAAGTCGAAGGCGTTGATAAAAAAGAATTCAACAAACTTATGAAAGAAAAGAAAGCATACTTAGTTCAAAAATATCAAGCCAAACTTGAAAAAGTTCAATATGAAGAATAAATATACCAGGTATTAGATCTCAAAAAAGCACTCAAAGAAATTGACCGTTACAACTGGTACTCAAAGGGAGCCTTATCCAATCTAATTGAAGTTATTAAAGATGGATTCACAAAGTGATTTACTGTTAATTGTTTGGTTTAAAGTTTAACTATACTAGTAATTCACACGTTTAATTGATATTTAAAAAATGTTTAATAATTTGTAATTTGAATGTGGAATCTCAGAATATTTCATATTCTCAGATATCAAACTTATCTAGCATATTCGTCTAATACAGTAGCTTAATTTAATCCGCTCCACAGAATAAAATTAATGCCATTATGCAAACCTTCAATTTGGTTTAACGCTGTGATATCAAACGATATTGCGGTTATAAAACGTCATGTGAGACGATACAGAGGAAAGCACGAGCCCAGAGACTCGAATGGTCCGATAATCAAGGGTTTTACGGCTTTGCACTATGCTGCGTTCTAGGGCAATTTGGAGATGTTTTAGTTTTTGCTTCCGCATGAGTTTAACGTGATGACGGATACGACAATAGTTAAAAATGGGTTTGAGCTTCAGTCTCAGTCTTCAGTAGCGCATGTTCTGATGTTAACGGAGAATAAGGAGATTATAGACTACTTTTTGAACGAGTTGAACAATAACGTGCGTTATTAAATTGTAGTGGGGCAATAGAACGCCATGGGCTGCAACGCGACGCACGTGGGCCTGATGATGAATCACACGCACTACCTGATGTCCGAGCTCGTCTTCCAAAAAGAGTTCTACCAGATTTCAGACGACAACATGAACTCGCTCATGATCGGATGCTACTTCGGCCGAGCCGAGTACGTAGAGTACTTCGAGCAGATGTATGTAAAGGCACTCAAAGAGAACCAAGTGGACGTGGCCTCCCTAATCAAATCACTCAGGCACAAGGACGAGAACGGGAGAACTGCCCTTGATGCAGCCGAAGACGAAATTAACTACGAAAAATTATAAACAACAAAATAACTCAAAGAACACTGCACGGAAATACTAGAAAACGTCCTAAACCACTTCAGAAGGAACCAACTCAAACCAACCTCGTTCCAACCCACCAAGAAATTCTTCGCACCAGTTGTATAAACGTAGCTGTAAATTCAAACGGGTAAATATGGACACCAAGTGGTCCACCAAGTGTTGCAGTGTTGGAATAGCCACAATAAGAATAGATTATTTTATAACCAGGGTTATTGTAGTAGGTTAGGTAAGTTGGCGTGTACTGATATATTTTATTAATATTTATTAAAAGGATTTGGACTATTTTATTTATACACAGAATAATATATTTTATTGATAAACGGAAATCCATATCATGCTTATATTTTTATATATTTATATTTATGAATTGCAATGAGTCTTTCTTATTATGAAGACATGTACACACTGAACAACATACCTTTGATGCCCTCAAAGGTTTAGAACACGATACTGATCCAGTATAAACGAAAGTTAAGTGAGTGGGATATATATTTATATTTATTTACGTTGTATGAATGAATGATTTTAATTGTATCATATATTTCACTGAAAACCTTCATTCATATTTGTAAAGAATATTGTTATATATTTAAACAATGATAATTGATTGTCGTTTTATTTCTGTAATTATTGGGTTATATATTATCTAAATATTGCACTTTGAGACTTTAAACGATTATATTGTCTAAATATATTTTTTAGAGAAGTAACTTAATTGTTTATGTCTCGCATTACGTTAGCTACTTCTAATTCATCTGGTGTCGGTTAGTTTTGATTAACTAACGAGAACACATTGTAATATGGATGTTAGGCCAGCGATTAAATATCCACTAATTTATTAGTATGGGCATATAGCTTAGACAACTATTTCAATTCACATAATGGTTAAATATATACTATTGAATTATAATAGATTCGAAGTTCTTCTAATTTTAAAAGTTGACATAAAGGATCTACGTTTACCAAACAACACTTAAACATGCTCAATTGAATAAGTTTGGTTAAGAACTACACTGATGTTATGTCGATATCCGGGTTACAATCAATATTTAATTCAATTAAGTTAACTAATGGTTTTAAGGCATTAATATTATCCAAACTACAATCCTCTAATTCTAACCTCGTTAGTTAAATTAAATTCTTTATTTAAGTTAGATCAATATTGATTCGACAAAAACGTAAATGTTCTAAGTTAATAAGTAATCTTAAAGTCTCAATACTACGTAGCTCACACTTAATTAAGTATAATTTGTTTAAACCAACAATCTATGAAAGTGGGCTTATGTCTATTGTCCATTTTCCAAGAGTCAGTTCTTTTAATTTTGAAAAAATAACTATTTCCTTCACTAACGTATCCGATTCTTTTCTAAAATGATTTTGAATAATTAAAATTTCAAGATTTTCAAGTTTAAAGTCTTTAATGCTTTATATATAGCAGTCCATTATTTCTATTTTTTTAATAGTCTTACTCTCCAGCTTTGGAATTATATTATAACAAGTCCAGAGCTCTAGTTTATTTATATTCAATTTATGTATAAAATCTAAACTTTTTAAATCTTTATTGTTATAGATTGTTAGTGCTTCATCAATAATCTGGCTCTGATACATCTCCATTAACGCATTATCAGATTCTTAAAGTATCTCCAGAATTTCTTTATTACTGGTAATATCTTTGAATCTAGCAATATTTTAGTTTTCAGATCTGAACTGTTATTATGAATTAGATTACATTATTGGAGTGAATTATACTTTACCATATAGAGTGTTACAATATAATTTTATTAAAATAGAATTAAATAAGTATTCACATAATTTACGGTATTTACGGTAATATGTAATACTGGCTAATGTGCTGTAATTTCCTTAGTATTACATGTATTTTTGTGTATAAATATTATTAAATGGTTTTAGTGCATTTAGTCCCTTTAAATGATTATATTTCAAAAAGAAAGAGCTTATGGAAATTCTGTGAGGAGACGTGATAACATCGTTCGATATATTTGGTTAGAGAGGAATGTGATATATTTTATTAGTATATTATTCACATCTCATAGAATACAGATATTGTATTTTTATGTTGTTAACATAATTACAATAATAATCACAATAAATCTTCTTTATGATACTCATCAACAGCTTACTCAAACTACATCTATACATTCATATCTATATCTTAATAGTCCTTATTTTCTTATTTCTATGCAATATCTCTAATTTGTGGAATTGTTGATACACGGTTGGAAATACCCAATCGTTATGGGACTTTCATTTACTACTACAAATTTTTACGTTTAAGAGGAGACAAACTATTGGGCTCTTTTGTCATGCCCATTGGCGAAATTACATTCTTCCTATTCATTGAAGCGGTAATCATTATATTAGTATATATCATGATTATAATGATTATTCACTCCAATTATGTCACTTGATGAAGTCAAGAAGCAATATCTTAAACTGAATCCATAATACACACTTAAGGAACCTACCAGAAAAGCATAAGAAAAAATTGAGAAAAACAATGTATTTGATTTCCTTTTAATGCAGTATAATCAGGCAGATTCTTATCAAAAATTTTAAAATGATTTGAATTTATATACATGTGTCGCACAATGTAATGTATCTTAAAACGGTTAATTATGCCAATTTTGTCCTAAAGATAAAGCGGCAACAGCTCAATACATTTGTAGTTGTGGTTAGCGATACTGTTCAATTAATTGTTACAAGATGCATAAAATATAAGATACAACTTGTTAAGGAACGAAGATTGAATGATTTGTTGCTATCCATATTATATATTCTATATTATTCTTATATATATACAGTCCAAATAACAATCAAACTAACCTTTTGAGTTGCAAGCTAGAGCGAAGATTGAAATTTATTATTAACTTATATCACCATATCGTTCAATAATAGTTGAATCACCGTATCACCGGATTACAAAAATCATGTGTTTAACCCAGTTTTTTGACTATTAACCCTTCAAATTCAACATTAATTTTGGATTTCACTTATAAGGGGGTTAAAAATGGTAATCCCCTTATAAGTGAAAAGGCTACCCCCTTGAGAGTGAGATAATGTAGTATAACATATTATAAAATAAATGCTCCTCGCTGATTATTTATAAAAAAATTTCATAATATTATATTTATAACTTTCGTTAGGTTTAGACATATTTCTTACATACGTTTTCAGTTATTTTGATAAAAATAATATATTGAAAACTCACTATAGATAAAAATAATATATTGAAAACTCACTAATGACATATACTCCACATATGATTATTATCATAAACTCAATCACAAACTACTCGAACTATTTAAACTTATTATTTATTGGATTATATTTAATTTCGTCAATCCATTTCTTCTCACTCGAACTCGAATACATTTAGCGCGTTTATGTCATGTGTTATTTCCGCGTTTCTGCGTACATTTTCGTCGCTAATCACTTCTCTGACTGTAAATTCAAACTGTTCTCCGGTTTGCAGATATACCTGAACCAACTCATTCCTGGCCTTGTAGTGTTTCTTCAAGTTCTGAGTGAAGTAGTACACAGCGAGGCACGCGATAGCATCCGCTATTAAAAACACGCCTAATAAGGCCGGCCAGATCTTATTTTTGCTTTCAGACTATAATTACTGCGTAAAATCAAGCGTTCCACTCTAATTTAAATATTAATCCTTTACTACAATAACTGAGTCGTTAAAATAAACGGGCAAAATAACCTCCGAACGGTACTGAATTAACGCGTGATCAGAACCAACCACCTTCAAAGTAACGGGGAACCACTACAACTTCTACACAGAACCGGAATAAATCATGAAATCGCCCTAGAAATTAACGCACTCAAACGCAGCACAAAAACCAAGACCAAAAATCTCAGTTGGAGTCCTAATGATGAAGCCGTTATTCCCGCCAGAAATATCAATCACAGTACGATTCACGAAATTCCAGCCCAACGCACTTGAATCATCTATTTAAATAGAAGCGGGAGCAGAAAAAAGCTACGTATAGTCAATATCATCAAAACCAAACGAAGCACCGCAAAAATATAAATCAGTACCCTTGGAAAGCAAAGATGTTGAATAATCAACTTAAATATGATCATAAATGCTTAAATCTACTAGAACCACGCCAGATACAGTTGAACATAAACGATTAAAGTTGTTCAGACCATACAAAAATTTTCTCCCATCAATTAATGTAAATAAGATAGCCCAATCAAATTCTTGTATATCTTTGATATCAGCAGCCACAAACGGAAATCCAGCTGCTGCCAGGTTCATCTTCGTCCACATGCTTCTGAACTTGGTTTTTCCGTTGAAGGTCGTGTCGAAGTCGTCTCCATCAGCATCCTTAGTGCACATGCCCGCCTTGCACGAACCTCTGAAGTACAGGTTCTGGTCTGTGAGGAGGTAGTTGATACTCATTTCGGTGTCGTCTGGATCGAAGAACCCGATTATTCGCTTAGCCGTCTCGTTGGTGAAATCAGTCCGTTCTTGGTAGTATGTCCCATTTTGGAATAGAATCTCGATTTTAAGTTCGTCGAAGAAAGGTGGTAAAGCAATCGAACTGAGAGCAATCACGTTGTGTGCTATAATTTACAAATTTTCAGACTCATTTATGGACATTTTGTAGCAGAATATATGCAGAAAAGCCAATAGCTTGAATTTGGGAAACATTTAGATTTAGATTGGTTACGCTCTGCAAAGTAGTTGTGATGTTGAAAGAAAAGGGATCTGCACAAACATAACCAGTCAGCAGTTGCGATGTTGTCTACACCTATGAGTCTCCGCACTCAACATAAGAACATAAATTCGATTTTGAAAATGTTGAATCTGGACACGCCGTAGAAATACAAGAAAACAGCTTGTTTGCTTGAACCAGAAGCTTCTGGGTCGAAGAGCAGTTAGAACAATACGTGAGCCCGAATACATAAACAGACGTGTTTGAATAACACTTTCTCTGGCACTCTTGAAGATTCGCACTCGAAAGCATATAATCGCATGTTTGGTTGCACCTAGGCTGCTCGACTCCGAATATCTGCTGGAACTCGTAGAAATACGGACACGAGGAGGCGCAGTCGAAACCGCTCTCCGGGACGAACCGTTTCCCTGTCACCGAGCAGTCCTGGACGCACCACGGCCCGTCGCGCATCGTGAAGCATGCATAAATGCAGAGGAACGGCGCCGCATTGTTGGTGTAGACAGGACAGGTGACTGTGTTTCTGACGCCACCCGCCATCCTGCAAATCTGGGCGCCGAAAGACACGTTAGAGAAGTCGCAAGCAGCTAAGCAAGCTTGGTCCACTTCGGAGACGTACTTCGGGCACACCATGCACTTGGTGATCCCGTAGATCGAGAGCCGGCCGAGAGGCATGTCGCAGCTGGAGATGCAGAAATTGTGGCCGGTTTCGTTTTGCTGGAAGAAGGTGGATGCGCAGGTGTTCCCGCAGTACACTAGATCAGGCTGGACAAACCTGTTCGCGTCCGAGCACTTTTGCATGCAGTAGAACTGGGATACTGAAAACGGCTCTTGGTACAGGGTCTCGGTCGTGGGGCAGTAGGTCACGCAGACGCCGGCGGACTAGTACTAAGAGGAAGCGCGGAGGTCGATGAAGTTGGTGGGGCATGTTGGGTGGCAGACGCGGGAATTCTGGCTCATGAGCACTTGTTGGACGTAGCCGGAGAAGCTTCCGGAGCAGGTCGCCTTGCAGCTGTAATCAGAAAGATCGACGAAATCAGGACAGACGAGGAGGCAGACCCAGTTGGACACGAATTTGTTGGTCGGGTCTTGGAGGCAGTTACGGGAGTTGCACTCTCTGGTGGAGTGCTGGTATTCCCCGGCGCCGCATTGATTTATGCACTGGGTGTATCCAGACGAAACTTCGTTTCTGAACAGATTCGGTGACAGGCAAGAATCCTAGCAGAACAGGTTCTGGACTCCGGACTGGCTGGAAAATATCTTACTCGGGCACGTAGTGGAACAGATATGATGACCGGATTAAAACAGCGCATACTTCATCGTTGATGGACACAAAAGCTTGCAGATCAAATCGTGCAAATATGTTCCAACAGGACATAGAGAAACACAAACGTTATCAAGTTTCGTATACGGAGTTAAACCAGTGCAGTATAAATTACATTATTAATAGTCATTATCAACGACTATTCGATTATACGGAGGCGAGCAAGAAGCCATGCATTACTTTTAAGCCCCATCAATTCTGTACACCTTCGGAACGCATTCAGCTTAGCATTCTCTGTTCGAATCGTAATAGTTTTTAGTTAGAGGACAAACTTCAACGCAAGTTCCAATTGAACCAGAATCTCTTAAGAACATCTGCTGATCTCCACAAGCTCCAATACATAACTAATGACTTGGAACCGAAAACAAAACCTCCACGGAGGCGTTCAGATAGCACGAATCCAGGCACTTCCTCACGTTTCCAACAAGCGAGTAAAACAGGTTAGGGCAAGTTTGGATACATTCGAGGCCTCCGTTAGCCGCCATGAAGGGATGACTAGGTGGACAAAGAGAGACACACTGGGTCTCGCTTCCAGATATGATTACCTGGATCTTGTTCTACGCCGAGTCTCCGCAGCTGTCGTAGCACCTCTTGACTCCACCCGCCTCCATCGCATAAACGGGACAGGTGCTGACGCATATTTGCTCCCCGGCTACCACCTTGTACTGCTTTCCGGTACACTGGCTCGCGCAGTATTTGTACGTTTCTCCAGCCTGGAGAAGCTCCTTGAAAGAGCCAACCGGGCAGATCTGAACACACTGCCCGACTCCGTTGATCGCGTACCTGAAATCGAGCGTGACGTAGTCGTTTGTTCCAGCGCACGAAAAAGAACATATCTGCTGGCTTCCGCTCACGAAATAGACCGAGTTGGCCGGACAGGTCGGCGAACACTAAAACGAGACCTGGTCGTAAACGAAATGGTCACCGCAGGTCTGACTGCACTTCTTGTCGACTCCGGAGTAGAAGCTAGACCCGACCCCGACAATGTCTTTGCAGAGGCCCGTAAAGCACTGGTACTTGAACTGGACCTAGGACGCAGAGCAGCTCGATACACACTTGTGGGCGGCTCCGACGAGTTCGTAGAGAGTGCAGGTCTAGCAAACGGATACTCCTCCTACGACCGCGTATTCGTTGTTCGGACAGTTGGTCACATACTGATACCTCGTGGTCGTCACTGCGTTGCTCACTATCTGCTGGTAGACCTATCTGTACGGATAACCGGCAGTTCCGGCCGAAGAACACGTTCTGGCTCCGGAGTCTGCGTAGAAATCGCACCTGGAGTCGCAGAACCAGACTGCAGCAGTTTCGTTCATCGCTGTTTCGCCGGAGCAGGTGGAGACGCAGGTGAGTCCGTCCGAGCCCACGTACTTGTTGATGGTTAGCCCACAGTTGGACACGCACTGAGACCCGAAGACGTACGGCACGCTTCCAACGCAGTTCTGCCTGCAAATTCGAATGGAGCTATCGGTTGGATAGAGTTGGTGGAACTTAGGACATGAAGATATGCATTTGAACTTGCTCACATCGGTTATAATTTATTCGACTATAAATAAACAGTAATTCTTACAAACGGTTCCGTCCAAGAACGGATACGCGGCTGGACAAAACGAAACACATTTATTCTTCCCGCTTCCATCGGCGACGCTATAAGTCATATTCAAAGCGGCACACGTGTCCGAACACCAATACGCAAGTTTGTCTTTTGTCGGATCGATTCTGTAGTATTCGCAGGTCTAGGTGCATTTCTTCGAGCTCCCGTCCCAGGTGTAGAACTGGCAGAAAGACACGCAGCTGAACTTTTTCCCGGCCTGCTGGACGAACAAGTCTCCGCAGCTGGAGGTGCACTGAGTTCTTCCTTCGGCATCGGTAAGGGTGAAAGGCGGGTTCACTCCACCACAAGAAGACAGACACAGCTTCTGAGTCGGGCTCTTCGGGTCGTTCATATAGGGGTCGCACGACTTCAGGCACTCGTTTCCGTTCAAGAAAGGATAAATCAACGGGCAGACCAGGTAGCACTCTTTCATTCCATTGTTTCTATAATATCTATCACATGACTCATTAAAATCTTTACATTAAAATTTCTTTTGTGAAGAATAGTTAATGAAGTAATTACCTGAAGCGCAAATCGATACACATTTCTAGTTTACTTCAAGAAACTTTCCATTTGGTCCACAATTCGAATTAAAACATCTTTATGTTCCAAGTAATGTGAAAATATCATAATAAGGAAACTCCACAGGGCATGTGTTTTAACACACGTTCACTGAAACCGAGTTGAAAGTTTCTTCAGTGTAACCTTTAGGGAAGCAACCGCAGGTAGATTAACAGATTGATTTGTTCGAAAGTTATACAAATTATCCATCACAGTTTAAAGCGCATTCAAATCCGTTCAAGAACTCTTTTGGTGTACAAGTAGCACAAATGAAAACAGATGTTCCAGAAACCTTCCTGAAGTTGAGACAAGACGGTGTTCCGGGTATCTCGCAATAAGTTGGAATCGGGTACACGTCGAATATCACGCAGTCTTTCACGCAGGTGTTCGTTCTCGTTTTTAGCGTTTCGGCGGGGCAATTTACATAGCAGCCACTAACTGTATCGTGGATAGATAAATCAATGTACTGGAAATCTGTACAAGTATCTGTTTGACATTGGGCTTGCAAAATTCCAGAAAAGGTTACCAGTCTGTAGAACGAACAGATCGTCACGCAGGTCGTTCCAGAAACGTCCATTATAGTATTTACTGGACATTTAGAATAACACTGGTCTTGGTACTCCAGGTATCCAGAGCAATTTTGTCTGCAGAAAAAGCTATTCGAGTCTCTTACTAATATTTTCGGGCAGTTTAGTCCAAGTCCGGATTCGCAGATCGGCGAGTCTAGGCTGAAGTAAACACAGTTGGTTCTCAAAATGCAGTGGTTATCGCTTCTCTGGGCTATTTAATCAGAGGTGCAGTTAACGCAGATCTGGTATCCGGCTTCGGCTTGACCGAGGAAGTAGCTTGGATCGCATGAAGTTAGGCAGTTCTTCTAATCTCCTATTTAGTAGATGGTTTAACCATTGCATTCTATATCACATTATGTACCTGTTATTTGCAAAAACGGTGCGTTTGCTGGGCAAGACTGATAACAATTTCCATTATAAAATTTTTAATTTAATGGACACCCAGGAGCACAAATTTTATTTCCATTTTAATTAATATAATTACCACCTGTTTCCGAACAAGTCCCAACTGAACACTCATTACTAACAAAATTGATGTAATAAGCGCAAGGGGTGGATGAGCAAATGAGGCCAATTTTGTACTTCATTTAAGCGCCTTGAGATCCATCACACGGATTGCAAGTTTTTGAAATACCATCAGTGAATTTTGCCAAAGCTGGACAGCTATTGAGGCAAAAATCTAAATAAATATATGAATACGAAGGGCAGATCTCAATGCACGAATACTCAACGGAATCCGCTATCACTAACTTACGAGGACAATTAATTAAATCTGAATACTACTCGCATATTGGATAATCAAGTTAATCGATGTACAAATTCAATTATGGACACAACTAAATACATATATCGATTTAAGATTGTAATGAAAGATATTAGCACGCACGAATACAACTGATTTGAATTATTTAAGTATCCGTCAATTTGAAAATGCATTTAGTCAAATCAAACGGGTTTAACGCGGAGCTGCTGCAAAGGGTTCTGTTGACATACAAACAGCTTGAAACACACTATTTTGTCAAACGTGACCAGAATGTGCCCGAATCATAAACATTTTGTTAGCATGTCAAACAGTTTCCAGAAAAATACTGCTGGTAGTACAATTCACTACATGCATTTAAACATAAACCAGAAGAATTAGTAAACCCAGAATAGCACTATAAAGTACAAATATTATTCCCGCTTATCATCTAGCTTAGTGGAACATTAGTTATACTAGCAACATTGGTGCATGACAAAAGCGAGGTCGTATCGCATGTTTCATCAAGTAATATTTTACCAGAACATATAGGAAGATATGTGTTTGAACTATCTTTATACAAATGAAGTTTTATTGAACTACAAATATCATACAAATATTGAAGTGTGATAACAGACTATTTGACGAAATATTTAGGTGCACAACTAGCCGAGCTGGTGGGAGAACTGCATGTTTGACCTGAGCTAAGAGTACCTTCTGGACATGTATTGTAGCACCCTGATTAGAATGTGAAATGGTAAGAAGCGCAAGCCGTTAAACACTTATCCTAATACGCGAAGTTAGGACACTAAATGCATGAGTTTTCATCTTTCGAGATTAAATTTTAGTACACAGGATTACGATATCCATTGTAGTGTGGGCATTCATCGAAACAGATATTGGTGGATCCAGCAACATAATATTAGCCTTTTAAGCAGTTATTTAAACACATAGCGTCCAGAATGAATTTGTTGCAGGCGCTCCTTTGAATGCAAGTGAGCGTGGAAATATCAACGATGTAGTTTCCTTGGCATTTGAACGAAAACTGATTATTTTCTTGAACTATCGCTTTAAATTAAGTTGTGAATACGGTTATTAAAATTTATTCTTAGTTTGTCAATAGTTCAATAATATTTTTGTGGAAATCAAAGTTGTACTGCTTCATTCCGTTTATATCATTTGATTATTATTTTTATTGTAGAAGTGGGCTAGTGTAGTAGTCTGCGAATGCGTTCTGCATTATTTTATCAGACGCGTTTATTAACGTGTACACCTTGATCGTTTCGTCAACCAGTTTAATCTCTTACTGTACCAAAGTCTTTTTATTTATTTACGTTTGAATATCCTCAGCTGAATCCAAAATTATCTTTAAACCAGCGGCCGTGAACGGGGCCAGTTGTGCGTCAGTCATCGCCTCCTCTCTGCTTGAAACCAGAACTACCTGAACTCCGTTTATAATTCCGTTTGAAGTGACTTGAACATCATCTATAAAGTACTTTAAACTTGTTTTAATGTTTAAAAGTTTGTTAACTCTCTCAGAATTCCTGAGTAAAACAGAGCCGAACGCGTTCGAAAGAACTATTTAACGCCTTGGCTGTAAATTCTTAATCCGGACCTCACCTGTTACTTCCACGTTACTTACCACTCCATTAACGGACTCGAACAGGCAAACGATAGTTTCATCCGGCTGGGTTAAAACGGAGAAATCAAGGGTCACATTCACAACAAACTTTCCGTTTTTAACCGAACCAGAATTAACGCGAAGTAAATTGTAACTGCTTCCGAATAAACTAAGGCTGTAAACGTTAACCAAATTTAAGGGAATGGTCGGATCTCCATTTGTTTAATCCAAAATATTCAAATCAACGCTTCCAATTTCGTCCAAATTGTAGGATTCGGTGTAGTTCCACACCCTTCCGTACCTAGCTCGGGATCTGGACTTGCACTGCCCGTTAACTTGGTACTCGAACTGGTTACACGCCGTCCTGCAGTACTTGTTGAAGCTCAAGGCGCAAGTAGAACAAGATTCGCCTTGAATTTAGTTCGCACACGCTAAAACGCAGTTAGAACCGTCTGTGAAAGTTTGCGGCGGACAAGAATCGTAACACACAGAATTAAATAAGTAAGGGCACGAATTCGTGCATACTCGCTCCATTTTTGTGTATTTAACTTGAGCACACGTCATGCACTGAAGACTCGTTTAATTAAAATGAGGACCGCCATCGTTTACATCAATACAACTCAAACAAATCGATTTGAAAACGTATTTATTATCAGAACAAGAAGGTGAACAAACACCGTTGCTATTTACCAAAGCGGTTCCTGAATTAATGCTGCAGGTATACAAGCAAAATTTAGAATCACCAATAATATTTAATATTTGATTAGATAGACACTAAAATGCGCATTCTCCTGTCGGTAGAATAAAGTCGCTACACTCAGACGTGACTGTTTTGTCCCGGAAATAGAAGCCTCGTGGAATTGTATTGGTACAATAGTTATAACCGAGTTTTGATTTTTGCACGAAGTACTTGAACGATCCAGCGAAGCAATCTGCGTAACTTGACGGCTCTGACCACGATATTAATCCGCTGGGCATATTTGAATAGCAGCCTTTTAAAAATAGAGTTTCACCACCAGAGCAAGAAGAACTAGGTGAGTAAACGCAATACTAGCCGGAAGTTAAGTAGCCAAGATGTTTCGGACATTCTTCTACGCAGTAATTTACGCTATCAACGTTAAAGTTCATTGTAAATAATCCTAACGGGCAAGCTTTTAAACACATCTACTTAAATATGGACCCGCCACATGCTGTGTTGGTTGTACAGCTTCCATCGTATTTGAAATAACTTGTCTGTGAACACATCAAACCGTTTGGAACAAAAGCTTGCACATCGGTTGTGTAAACAATTTTAGTGAATGAATCATCAGTGACTTAGTTTTCATTAGAATCAAGTTTCACTTCTGTTGCTCCGTTTAACAATTATTTATAATCTAAAATAGTTTTTAAAGGTAATTCATAAAGTTTTGTGTGCAGATTTGGTTTATAAAAAGCTTAAAATCCACTATAGTATGCTATTTTATTCACTATTTCACAAAATATTATTTTTTATTTCAATAAAGCAGCATAGTTAAGTATAGGTGAAGTTAACATAAGTTTTCTGAAAGAATCTGCTATCTCATTAAAATTAGAAAGCAGTCTAGTTTTGATGGTGCCGTTGTACCACTATCTATCAAATTGAACCCTCATCCCATTCACCATAAATTATAAATCTGATTTGATTTGTGTAAATTTTGTGTTTAACGTTGTTTAATCATAAAGAAAATTTCCGAACGGAGCGAGGAATATTTAAACCGCATTTGAAGTATCTATTGTTATATTTATGAAACCAGAAAGAGTTACGTTTCTCATGGAACCACTTATGTAATCAAATATAGTAATATACGAAATTGGATCTGTAACTAAAATAGAAGTGTTGACGAATATATACATATTGTTTATCTGTCCAGTAAAATTAGCTAGCGAAAAGTTATTATTTAGTTTTTACAAGTCCAAAACGTTCGCTACGGATAAATCACCTTATGCTGTGGTAACTGATGAATCGACGATGTTACTCATGTCACAATTATAATATGCGCCCCATACCAAGCCGATATTAACTGAATCACAAAGCGGATTTGTATACATTAGTATTTAAAATATTTCTATCATTTGAAGAGTGGAATAAATATTATATTTCAAATATAGTATTTAATAATCTAATTATATTAATTATTAACTTATCTAAGATCCAAGTAATCTAAATATAAATCAAATAAAATATTGTAATATGAATATTGATATATTGCATAGATCAAAAATCAGATCATTTAATTGACATGAAATAGATAGGAATTAGTGTACAATATTTAATATGTGTGCTATAATAAAAAGTAATTAAATAAATGCACACGTAAATTTCATATTATATATACTAATATTGTCATCCTTTAATCAATTTTTAATCAATAGCATATTGATTGTTAGATTCAGTCTTCTTGAAGTCATACTTGCCATACTTCAAAGTAAAACATGCCTAGCAACGATTTGAACAGCTAACCCACTTGAATTAAATGGTGAAGTTGAATAGTCGAGAAGAATGACTTGAGTGAAGAAAAGCTTTTACTTGCTATTTATCGCCTCCAAGAGCCGTGTAAAGTATAATTGGCTGATTTGTTTGCAAATCCGTTTACTTTAAAATATTGTGAGTCACTTTTAAATAGGTTTTTACGGAAATGTTGATCAAATAGTTAAGTTATACTAGTATTTATAAATGATTTTCTCATTCGCATCCTCTGAGTTTTCTGTCAGCTCTTTGTCTTTCTTCGAGTATGTTTTTGTGTTTATCAGCGTCTTCGTCGTTTCCGAGTTTGAATTGAATTATGTCAGGTCTGTTTCTGCAGTCTGAGAAGCATGGTGTAGTATTTTAGCTTTAAATTGATTATTACGCTTTCTGGTTGTTCCAAATCAGTATTTGGTCCTTGAATATCTCTCCCATGACCGATCCGTTGATTTTTTATTTACCAAGCAACCCATAAACGTGGTCTTTAGTGGCCGATTTGAACGCGGACTCCGATTTCGCGAATGTGAGCTCTACACTTTCTCCAACAACAACCTTCTTCTCCTCGTCTCTGATGTATGCGCACGAGACTTTGCAGTTATTCATATAAAACGCAATATTTGATTTTCCCATGAAGTGGCACCACCTCTAACCGTAAAATAATCCGTACACTCTCAGAACCGGTTACTCGAATTCGAACACCTGTGGTTGGTTCTTAGCGAACACAACCCTATTGAGCCCAGTTCGTTTTACGTCACTGTGGTTCATCAACAGACTCGCGTCAAGGCTCGCACACCCGTTCAGGGTGAACAAATGCTCAGACTCGGAATTAACTTTGATATTATAGAGCGATGTTGGCGGATGGTTCATTATCTGCTCGGCCTCAACTATTATTGTGTAAGAAATATTTTCAAATTATAACATAAAAGAGTCAGAGAAGGTCTCGCCCATAAGGGGGTTGAAGGGCTTCAACTGGTGCATGACGGTTTCCAGAAGGATGTCGAAGTAGTAGCGCAAACAGGAATCCTTGCGCTCCTCACCCTGCTAATTAGCGGCCTTGATCAAATTGCCGAACGAAAAATGATCAGAAGAAACAGTTTCAAGCTACGAACGCGTGTCAAACACATTCACACGCGGAGGCAAAGACATACGCATGATACCCTTGCCCTTGAATATGCTCTTGCCAGCCTTCTTCACCAACTCAATACCCAAATCACGCTAGGCCTGCTGAATCACCTGCGAATTAAAACAAATTCCACCATTGTCCTTCAAAAACACATCGGAAGCCTGCTCATTTTTCAACTCCTCTATCACGTCTGCCATGATTTTTTTGGAGTGGCATTACAGGTTAAATATATTGCACAGTTGATAATAATGTAGATAATATCATTGTGTTTTCAATTATTCTGTGTTTTCAGTTTAACATAAATTCTACTACTTTGTAGAGACGTCTATTTCTTATATTTGTTTCAAAAACAACGTATGTATGTATGTGAGAAATTTTATTCTAAATATCAATCACTAATCTGGAAAGTCTTATCTTTAAAACAACTTTGCAACCGTTGTAGTAAGTTATTCGTAGTTATCAAAGTTTAATTAAAGGAGCCCAGCGATTTAAATTCTTATATTAGCAGATAAGCTTATTATTTGTTTACGTTTCTGATTCGTTTCCATAATTAATATTAATGCAGTATCGATAAGCTTCAATTAGTTTGAGTATATTATTTCTTGAAATATTGGCTTCTGTTACTGTGAAATGCTGTACATTTAAACGTTTAAGTGGTCACAAATAGCTGAGAAATCAGAGATACAGTTGAACTTTAAATTAAGATAGTGAAGCTACTTTAGAGATTTTAACGGATTTATGTAAATAATCCGATTGAAAGCGAGATTAAGCTCTTCCAAAAAACTAAAGTATCGCAAAACAGATATATCACGTAGATCACAAGAGCTTAAATCGAGTCGTAACAGTGCTTTGAAATTCATAAGCTATGTTGTGTTTATACGTTTGTTGTAAGGAAAGAAAAAATATTTTAATTAGTTCATGTTAAATAATGGTTCCAAATCTGGCTCAGCGAGACCAGAAATATGCACTTCCTCCAAATCTATTAATGAACGTAACATTGAAATATTTGTCAACTTCAACCATTAAATTTTAATTTTGTTCAGCTTGGTCATTGACTTCAACGGTGTTACATCAAGATTTTCATTTTAAGATATGTCTATATACTTTAGATTAGGTAATGTAGGTAAAACTTAAATGTCAAAAATTTAGCTATTATTCACATAAAGCGAACATAATACATCATTGTTTTTCAATGGATCTAAAAATGAAGAAGATACATTATTATTTTTGTTGTATGATATATCAAGTTCTTATAAACAGGTTAAATGCTTCATAAATAACAAATTTTCAATATTGTTATATTATAAAATAAGTTTAGTTAGAAATTTTAAGTTTTCAATAGATTTGTAATCAAGATTGTCGTTGAGTGAAAGATCTAACTCTCTTAAATTAGTTTGTGATGACAGTGTTGATACATCTTAAATATCCGCATCATTCAAAATAAGTGTTGTTATCTGTCTTATTTCTTTTAACTAAATCATATTAAAAGCTCTATTTCCTGAAATATTCAATTATTTTAAGTGATTCAAATGTCTTAATCTGCTAATATCAGCAATTTAATTCCAACTTATATTAACCGTAGTTAAAAGAGGTATTTAAAGTAGACTTTCAATTGATGATAACTAGTTTTTACTTAAATCAATTATCTCTAAATTATCAAGTTTAAACCCAACAACATTTTGTAAATTACACTCATTCAAGATTAATTATTTAACCGTATTATTGTGAAGATCAGTTTATATATTTAAGCATTATTGAATTTTTAGTTTAACAACATCAAAGTCATTCAGGAATTTTAAGCTTTAAAGCAACTGATTACGATTTATAAATATATTTTTGTTTTTAATATAGTTGATATATTAAGCTTTCATTTGTTATTCGTATTCTATCTGGTCTTAATTCTACTAATCATTCATTTGATGTGGATAAATAATATATAAAAACCGAATATTATAATATATAACATTAAGCATGTTAATTCTTTGTGATTGATTAACTTTAACTTTCTCAATAATTTGTTTAAAATAGAGATCCGCATCGTCAAGCACATTAAAATTGAAATGTGAGTTATTTTTGATATCCTATATATCAAAAACATGTGCATATATAAAGATCTATGTCTTTCGTTTGATGATATGCATATTACTATAAATGCAAATATAATGTAATTTTGTACTAGTAATTTTCGATAAACACCTAAACAACATATTATTTAATAAAGAATGGTAAATATTTATTGATTCTTATTGTGAGTCTAAGAAGGAACAAAATAGATCAAAATAGTCACGTTAGTATATGATATTATAGTATAGTTTGATTATAATATAATCAAAAATCATTTCCCCTTAAACATGCACTTTAAACTATGCTTGTCGAAGCAGCTTGGCTTACAATATTTTGCTCCACAATATTTACATGAATATAAAGATTCGCCCCAAGTGTTACTGTTGCAAATTGTGCATCTCTAATCCCCTATTTTCGATTCACTAAATGCAATGCAGCTAAATAAATTTAACTCAGTTGTTATGTTATCTTCATTAGTTTCATATTGATTTTCTAATAATTCCAGTGTAGATTTTGGTTTATATTTCAGTTATCTGAAATATGTTTCGAGATTAGATTGAGGTATTGTGTAATGTGGGACTTATTTTTGATATTCACTGAATGAATCCATTTGAGGTGTGTTTATTATAATATTACATTTAAAACATAATATATGAAACCACTCCTCTTATAATGTCAAAACCATCTTATCATGTACTTGAACTCACTGATGAGTAAGCTAAAGTTTTATAATAACTAGTAGATGGAGAACCTACTAATGATTAAGCAGGTTTTTTAGAAGGTGTAGAAATATATTTAGATTCTACTGATGGAAATATGAAATTTGAAATAGTGTTTACTGATTAAGCTAAGCTAACATTATTCGACAAATAGGGAGAAAATGTTGCAGAAGTATCATCTCACATATTAAAATAGCCAACAAAGCATGAAAAAGCATTCGTTAATCTTGTTGAAAAAACCAATAGATTTTCAAACAACATGTAGAAGTAATACGCGTATGAGTCAGTTACTAATAAGTAAAAGAAATGTGTTAGCACCATGGAGAAGTGAGGAGAAAGTTTGATTTATAATGTAGTTCATTTATGATATTCATTAATTTATGATATTTCAATACAATATTTAAATGAATGATTCTTGTTCCACCTCAATGGACCTTCAACAATTAGCACAATTGTTAAATACAACAGCACCAACTTTGGAGCAGTAGAAAAAATTAGAGATTGTATCAAATCATTAAGATAGAATATTCTGTGTTCCGCAATAAAATACACCAGTGTGTGTAATATGTTCAGAGTTTTCTCTTCAACTGGAAAGAGCTGCATGTGGATGCATAATTTGCAGACGTTGTCTATATTAAGAACTCCCGGCTATACCAGTGACACTGTGTCCATTTTGCCGCAAAGATGTTTATCCAAGTTCTCGCGAAGACGAGATTTAATCGCTTATTGCTTAGTAAATCTTATTATGTAGGTTCCACGAATCTATTTCCCCGTACAAATCTACATGTTAGTTTGTTACTTCGGATCCAGTTAAATTATTTGAGCACATGGCCGTATGTGATTATCGATTGAAGACCAATGAGGATGCGAGTTTGCCGTTGTAGATTCCAAAGTCTTAAATTTTCAGCAACGAGTGCACATTGCACTATTAACCTCATTTTGTCTCATAATCTTGTTAGAATATCTTTTTGAATTTGCTGCAGGATGCGTAGGAGGTAGCGCCGAGCAAGAACTAGATTGTGCCTCATTTATTGGTGAAGTAGTTTTATTTGCAGCAATAGCCGGTTGAGATTTCAAACTTTTAGTTGATTTTGTTCAAGAATCCGGCTGACAGCAAGGATTTGCGTTAGTTCAGCGAGATTTCGGCTGGTCTTCAGGTTTCGATGCCCGATGGCACGTAGAAGAATTTCGAGTTCTGGGTGGAGGCATCGTAGATTTTGAACGGCCCTCTTCGTTTCAGCGGGTGTATTCAGACAACGCAGCCTGGTAGGTATGTGTTTGATGCGCGTGTGTGTTTAACCTTCAAATCAGGCGGTTCGGTTACCAGCAAGAAGATAATTCAGCGTTGTGTGGGTCCGTGTGTGTTGAACGTGAACATTGAGGATTTGTGCAAGTTCGAGCACGATGCCGCTTCTTTGTTCCAGGCTGGTATGTAAATGGGCTGCGACATCGTGAATCGCGGTTTGGAGCTCTTCAGAAAATAGGAGGATTCGGAGCATTCGGATTTGGTCTCAAACAGCACTCAGGATGAACTTAACGTGATTGACCTTAACGCGCTCCTCACTTTTGGCGGAATTTCAACTACCATAAGGGACTCTGTTCTCTTCTTCATTGTTCTCACTCAGTTCAGTAAAATTTAACAGAATAATAAACTGTTCTCCTCTCCAAGTTGTCTTGAAGTGGTCTGTTAAGTAATGGACAAGTTTTAAATCTACGTCGTTCAGAAAGCTGCGATTGAATTCTTATTGTAATTAGTTAAATCTGGAGCGGATATGAACGCGGTGAGCACCAAAAGCTCCGGCATATTCGGAAGAATCAGAAGAATCAAAGTGGAATTCGCAGAAGAAAAGGACGTTGACGAGCTCATGGAAGCACTCATGGCGAAGTGAGAAACAGGAAAATAAATTATTCATGGGTAATACCAATATTAATTAACTAATATTAATTAAATACAATTATCCTATCCATTATTAGGGTATCACAAGAGATATTGATATTGAAACGAAGTTGTAAGTTCAATCAATAAATATAAACGCCCTTATGCTATACCTCTAGACACCAAGAAAAGTAAGGGAATATCCCGTACCTGATAAGTTATAAATATGACCCCGTTATGAGAAATAACTTGGAGAATACAGCTTACCTAACTCAATTGAGCAGAACACCCAAATAACACCCCTACTTATTCCAATATTTAAAAATAGTATTCAAAAGAAAATGAATTTTATTCGTCGCACATTTTTAGTGATGTACTAGAATATATATGTATTTCACTCCATATCTCAAAACAAAAAATTTCAAAAAATTATCATGTCTCTAGACTATGTTAGTCCAAAATACCAGGAAAATCAGACCTTAGTTTTAGTGTGTTTATAATTAATAATTTCGATAAAATTAAAATTTATTCGTCGCACACTTTCAATGAGACATCTAAATATTATATCAATTTCACTCCATCTCTTCTCTTCACACAAAATTGTTATGTACTGTAGTTATTGAATTGATCATTTCTAAAAAGTCGAAAAAGCTCATCTAATAAGGGTTAATAATAAAAAATCACTAAGACTATTTTGGGAAGTTAGAGTCTGTAAGTGAAAATGAGTGGGGTCTGTATTCGAGGTAATGTAGTATATAATATATTTATAAACAAGCTCAAACAAAATTTCCATGAACTTTTTGCATATGTCCATATGTCTCACCTTATGTTTTATACGCTACATCGCAGCACAAGTAGCAAAAATGATATCCACATGCACAATGAATGTGGTTACACCCATCTATTTTATCAATCGGAATGTAGCAATTAGGACATTTTTTAAGCGATTCAACATTTACATCATGCTTTTCATATGCATGCCATGATTTGCACTTAATACAATATAATTAACCGCACGACTTAGTACACTTATATTTATAAATCAAATCTGAATTTTTAGTAGAAGGAGATTTACATTCAGGACAATCTGATTATTGATTTTTAGCTTTAAAACATTTCACGACTTGTTTTGACCATTTAGCAAATACTGTTTGAAATTCTTAATTTTAACACAATGAAAGAAATAATTTACCTAATGAATACTCCTATTTTGCGTTTGAGAACTTAATAAACTATGGTTATAAAGCATCATTTTGATGTTAATTGGTTATATCAAGTAAATATTGAGTATAACAAAATACACACAGTTTTAATGATTGTATCGTGTTGTTTTCAACAAATGGCATTATATACTAAGATGGACTATATTAATTACAAATTTCAAGACATTCAGATTTTAACGGAGAATAATTATCTCTAATTGAATTAAGCAACCTTAGCACATCATTGCTATCACTTGACTCAATTATTATAGCATTTTTATTATTTTTAATATTAGTATATTATATATTATATTTACTAAGTTATTGTTACAATTATTTAACATGTAAGCTTTTTATTACTACGTAATCTGATATTCTTCCTAATGTTTTAAATTTAATTATATTCTAGTGTAAACCGGTTACTTGATTATTAACGATTTCTAATTACAGTTGTTAACATTATTTAACTAGTGTATTATATGCGTTGCATTCCTCTTTGTGTTAAACGAGAAGAGGGTCAAATTATTTTGGATCGATAACATATTTGCTAACTACTCCAAATAATATTGCTAAATGATTTTAAAATATTTGACCTATTTCATAACTAAAAACGTTTATTGTTAAAGTCAAATCTATTGACACAACCTCAATATACTCTTATTCTTATTCTTCATCTTCTTCTTGTTCTTCGTGATTATTGATACTATTGGAACTATATTCTTTTATTTCAGGATTGAGTATATACGAAACTATTCTATCTTCTTTTTATATCAATTACGCTAAACCCATGAATAAATTTGTAATTTTTATCAACTAATCAACAACCTGTTCTCTATTTTAATATTTTGAATCTAATTTAATTATAAAGCTGCAACATTTAGAACTAATAAATTTTTATTTAATAGGATATATTGTGGTACATTGCACTTACTGATTCAAAGATGTTGTTATTGAGTTTTCAACTTTTGTTACTAAACTATTATTTGTAAGAGTTAAAAATGTATCAATGAGTTCTTTCTCGTTATTAATTTATTTCTTGCAAAATAAAAGTTATTAATCAGTTTAATATTCTAAATACAATAGTTTGTACGTTTCTAACCTTACACAACCAGGAAATTGTAATCGTTAAAATTCAACTACATTTTCTATATAATCTTACGAATAACATAAAGTTTAACAAATGGATTAAAGTTGTGTATTATTAATCTCTTTTACATAAAATCAGCATTGTCTATTTGAATGATATAGCAAAATGCATTTAAATATTATAATTTTGTAATGTTCTAATTGTGTTTTAATCAAAATTATAAACACAAAAATTTTCCAACTCATCAATATAGTATTAATTATTCTCGCTATGAATTGCTAATTAGTACTAATCTTATTAGATAACTACATAATACGGTTCTAGAATATAGTTATTTTAACAATAGTCAAGTTGTTATGTAATCTAATTAGAAATTGTGCTATTGCTAACATATAAAAATGTGTGTTGTTTATCAATCTATTTAACTAGATACTTTGTGTTATCGTCGTCATCTATGTATATTGGTTAGGAACTAACAATAGCTGCCAAATATTACAATGTGAATGGATAATTCATAATTTCTTGTTTTAGTTCAATTTCATGAGTCATCAGATTATTATTTTCAACAGTTACATTATTTTTATGATAATAAAAGCCCGTTGATGATTTAGGGCCGTTTTAAATTCCAAAAAATATTACATTTCGATGAGACGATATTTAATTTGAGCCTATTCTTTTATAACAATAACATATTTATCCTGAAACATTAGAATATTACACTTTTGGATTTGATTAATATGTTTCAATTCTTTCAAATCTAAATTCTCTAGTTTATAAGTATTTCGGAAACACCATTGAAATATACTATATTACATCATCAATCCCTTTCATGTATTCATAATTATTAAATAATTATTATATTTTTTCAATGCTTACATATTTGTTTATATTATTTTAAAACTCAGGGTAAATAATACGTGCAAACTCTAAAATCTATATTTTAACTTATAAATATGCTTATTCATTGAAATAATTAGAATTGGAATCTAGATTAAGTATCATGTATTCTATTGCTACCCTTAAGTCAGAATCTAAATCAAAATTCTCAAAATTCTCCAAATATAACTGTTCTTAACCAGAAATAATAAATATAATACCTGCTAAAAAAGCTAACTACTTATCGTCGAGAAGTATTTATTCAATTACATGTGCTATTTGAGGACTAAAATTTTAATATTGCAGTAATTATTAAGCATAGTTTGTTAACTCGTACTTGTTATTAATTGCACCAATATCACAAAGAATTTAATGACTATTATTTAAATCAATAGGGTTAGGAAAATATTAAATATAATCGTTAATTTTAAAATTTATTGAATATAATTCTAATATTTTTTTAAGAATATCGCACTTATTTATTTCTGGCATTATTTTGCTATCTTACCCAAAAGTTATGTTATAAAATGTTCCTGGTTTAGTTCTTCCAATTCTACCTACACGCTAAATTTATTGATTTAGGAAAAGTTACTGATGATTCAGCGATATTTGTACCTATTATTATTTTAATACAGTTTTATGGTATTTATTCAGAAACAATTTCTCTTTATTTTTCTGTAGACCATCCATTCAACATCATCGGTATGAATATATACTCGTGTTATTTTGATAATTTATCAATTTATTATTTAAAGGCTTAACAATCAATACTCGTTATATCAATGTTATCCATTACTAATGCGTTCGGAATTTCACAATACGTTTAAATATTAATAGCATCAAATACATTCTTACAGTCATATTTACCTGGTAAAAACATTAATATATCTCCAAAATTGTTGAATTATATCATAATTTTCAAAGCTTTTTAAAGCAATATTAGAGGTTATGTTTTAACAGCATCATAATAGTTTTCAGCTACTTGTTAAATTTTTTCAATATGAAATAGTGTTTAAGATGATGCTTAAAAGATCACAGTTTCATTTCCTAATCTATTCACTATATCTTTATTCGGTGTCGCTGACATTAATACTATTTAATTTGGTTAACTAATTTACGCCATATTTTTTAATAAAAGAGAAAATAAAGCATCTAAAACTACTGGCCTTTCATGAAATTCATCTAAAATGAATCTAGAATGTCTTATCAAATAATTATTTTTAATAATGTATTTTAATAGGTCTAGTGGTGTAACTACACATATTATGTGCTTTTAATCTTAATTCATAACCTATATAAATTCGTTGATTCCATTGGCAATGTGCGTAATTGAAGAATCAACAATATTTTACATAGTGTTGACTATTTTTGTAATTTAAAACTATTTGGGTTCTGTCATAAAAGTGTATTTTAATTTAGAGTTTTCTGCTAAGTATAATGGAACTAAAAGTGTTTTACCAGATCCTGTGGCTGCTTAAATAATAACTTTTTTTGATGTATTTTCGTCTAATTCCTTTTTTAGTTAGAACACAGGAAGCGGTTCATCCTTTGGACTAAAAATGAACGTGTTAGTAGTTTACTATGTTGCAGTTAAAAGGATATTTAATACTTTCATTACATTACTTGAAAATATCTATTAATCGTTTGTATTATGTGCAGAAGATAATTCAATATACTTTAAGTACTTATCTATTTTTTATTACACAATTTATTGTGTTCTAAATTTTGCCTTAACTTTGTTCGCTAATTCGTAATATTAAAATGGTGTCACAACTTGTAATTTTTGTTCTTATATAATATAACGGCTTGTTTATTTACATTTAATCTTACGTTCCTTGTTTTGATTATTTATTTGTTCATTAATTTATTTCGGTGGTAATACCGTTGTAATTAAAAACTTTACGTCATATAGTCCTGATTATAACTCTAAAGATATTTCAAAACTTAGATTTGTTTTATTCATCTTCTTTTTAATATTATATTTCTAATTTTATACTACAACAAAGCAATCTATAGAATTTTCATCAGCAGTTCGTTCTTCTGAGTTTAATGATTGCCTAGATAAGCATTTCTAGAAAAGTATTAACTAGAACTTATTTGCTTAAATTTTAGTTGAATTATAATATTTATCATCATATCCAAGATACTTTCCCTTTTCATTCTTTACCATTTAAATATCTGCTTATAATGGAGTGATAGACTATTGATACTATTTCTATTCAATATACGTAGCAAATTATTCTAAGTATTCGTTTTGAACAATAATTATCATGTTATCTGATTTCCTATTTGTTGACTTATCAATATAATATTGAATAATTTTGTTATTCTGTAAAAACTTTGTTTAACTTTCACTTAACTAATCTAATTTTACGTTGTACATAAACTTTTGATTAGAGGTGGTAATATTATTTAAATTATTGTAGCATAATATATTTTATAGATAAAATTATATAGATAAAAGAAATGGGATAAAACTACATTACATCCGTCATCCATCTATTTAAATTTATAACATATCGATTAAACGTCGATTGAACATTGTGCTCATCGATGTTCAGTTCGGAGATTTCGATGGAGAAATGTAACATTAATTTAAATTATATAGATTGATGGAGTTGTTTGATTCGGATTGAATTTTTTAAGATGTGTGAATAAAAATTGGTATTATTTATAATTGAAAGGTGCTTATTAAGGTTATCCAGCTGCTTCAGGCTCGTCTTACTGTATTCACCAAGTATACAAGTATATAGTATTGTTTGCTAATTCTCATTCTACCATTTGATCTGCCATATCATTGATTTCTGACATGAATCCGCTTCGGAGTTGAGTTTCTTGACTGCTGATGAGTCGTGCGGTCATTGGTTTTTCTGGTAAAATTTAGCTCAGTATAGCATCGTCTTTTTGGTCGTTCATCATGGCTACGATGCTGACTGACTGCATTTTTTGGAGTTGTTTGTCTTTTTCAGCTTTTTCTTTTTCTTCTGCTTCTTTTTATTTTTGTAGTTATATTTTCTTTTTTTCTTCCAGTTTTTTCTGTTTTTCCTTTTCCTTCGCCTCTCTTGCCATTTTGTCTTCGTATTTTTTGAGTTCGATTAATTCCTAGTCCAATTTCTATTATTTTATGAGTGCTTCGAGCTTCTTCTTCGCTTTCGCGTCCAGCCATTTTTCGTGTTATTAGCACACTTCAACTACAGCCTGTTTGCACATTTTCTTGTTCTGTGCGCTGCAGTCCTTCATCTCGTCCTCTGCCGCGTCTATTGCGCTGAATCCGTCCTCGTTCTTAATTTCCAGAATATTAAATATTCTTTGCATCTCAAATTAGTCGTTAGCAGTTCTGGCTGCGTAGTATTATCTCTTTAGATCGTTTACAAACTCGATTCGGCCGAATAGACAGGCGATCATTGGCACAGACAGCGTGTCGTCCGTTAATTGGTAGCATTCCATTTAGCAAACGAAGGGGTTCAGGGCCCAGTCTCTAATTAAATTGTTGGTCGCGCATGCAATGTGAGAGGCGTTTTACCCGAGCGCGTTCTGCACCCCAACCAGTTTCTACATCTTAAAATCCGACTCAAAAGAAGAGGTAATGTGTTAAATGAGAGACTTCTAATTCGCACAGACGAGAACCTGCACCAAAGAGGAATTAGCAGCTAGACTATAACCGTTTACTATTGATTGAACGGAAGTAAGAGCCTCAGACTCGTGATGCAACAAGAAACGGAATATATCCTCGTAGCCGTACAAAGCTGCGTAGTGCACACCCGCAAAACCAGTCACTATGGACTGAGTTGACGCACGACGCTCAGTGTAGTTCCTAAACTCAGACACATGCGCCTTCACGTACAGAAAATCATTCTTTATTATACTATCAAACCAAATTTGAGACTGCTTCGATTTACACAGCCTAAACATTTATCTGAAGTGGAAATTGGTCTAATGCCAGAAATTATACTATAAATGAGCCAATATTAAACAGATATCGCGAGATTTTAATATAGGTAAAAATATATGAATAAATTGCACTAATGAAGAAACACCAGTTTTAATCAACAAATCTCAAAAACGTCATGCATATATAAAGAGATCTGACCAAGAAAGAAGGTAAAAACATAAGGCAAGATCTAGCAAAATTGATTTTTAAGATATATGAATAAATTTTATGAATAAATTGTTAGTTGTGCTCACATTATCATTGTCAGTCTTACTCTAATTGATTGAGCGAGTTCCAAACTTTTTTGCAATTGTTGTTGCACACCTGCCTTATTAGTGAACATCATGACCTTCATTTCACCCTCAGTAAGTGGGATCAGGTCTGAGAAAAAGCTCTGGCTTCTTTTCTTGGTAACAAGGCCTAGCAATTCAGCAGCGCAACCAGTAATTGCAATTGTTTTAACGTCAGAAAGTTACCATGACAAATCAAATTTATAGATTATTTCTAAGGTTGTTTTGTCAGCGAACTCAATAATAAGTTTAAAACCAGGCAAGTGATTGGATAATATGTTACCTTCACAATTTTCAAGAAGAACGTCCTTTAAATATTCGATATCTCCAGTGATATATTCTGTGTTTACAGAAACGACATCCAAAGCATAATTTTCTTCTTATTCGGAAATAACTCCAAATTCATTAAAGAATTAAAAGAAATATTCTGGGTTCAATTATAGAAGTTTTTTGAACATTGCCTGGCGAATTACTTTTGTTTGTTCCAAGTATTGCTTTTCCAATTCTCCTCTTATAGAAACGCATGCTAATGAATGAGCTGTTTCTACTTCTTAAGTGGTTTTGGCATATTATATCTTCATGGATATTTGTCCCATATCTATGGAAGATTCTTAAATAGCTGGGATAAATGCGTTCAATTTTCGCATAAGATCGTCTTAGTTAGGAGCTTAAGCACCTTGCTGTTACTTCAACTGGTTATTTTTATAGGACTGGGATTCCATTGATACAGGTAATAACGAATTAGTTGGGGCCATAGCTCCACTCATTATTTGTTGCATATATTGTTGTTGCATTGCGGTAGTCATTTAATCTTCTTCAATGTCAAAGGTTGGTAAATCAGCCATGTTTGATGAGTGTGAAGTGGGGTTGATTAATGTTGATAATTATTTTTATTAAATTGATTTAAGCAACTTTAGTTGTTTATATCATTTCAAAACTTGTTTAATCCTCTAAGTTATTTAGTATTATTTAATAGTATTAGAATTGACTGTACGAGCTATAAGAGTTGTCTTTGTACAAATAACTGCATATAATTAGTATATTTTATTGATAAACACAATATTAATAAAAATAAAGAACTTTCATCACTTGGTTTTACTACTACGACTGTTTTACTAGATAGCTTTACTGTTTTTTACTTTGAGCAGGTTGGTATAATAGATATATGCTTCATTATATATTGCATCTTTTGATTCAAGCAAATCCTTTTGTTTAATTTAGAGTTCATGAGATAAACTTATTTTACTGATATCAAGGATCTATATTCAGGATGATAAAATCCCCTAATTTAATGTCATACTATTAACATGAATAAAATACTATGCATAAAATACTTTTCAACCATCATGCTCGAAAATATTATTGCCATCATGCATAAACGCACACGACAAAACAATTATATTTAAGTTTACTAAATACTATGGCTACTAGTTATATTATATATATGTTCGAAAATTCTAATTAAATGCTAATAAGAAATTACTAAATAGATAAAAAACATACTTATTGGAGACTAACTTTAAAAGGGGAACATGATAATCAATGAAGTGCCCATGTCGCAACGATCCGATATTAAGAGCTGATCCTTAAAAATTAATTTAAGAATTAAATTAGTGAACACTTTCATAGTATTAATAGATTATAATCAGCTATATCAGTCAGATAGCTTCTTGTTATTTATTTTGGTGAATTTAGTATCTCTCTGATGTGTTCATTTTGATCTTATTTAGAAAGGAAAGGCGATACGGTGAAATCAGAGAAAAAGGATGACCGTAAATAAAGAAAGATATCACACCTTTTTCTCTGATCATCACATTTCCTTTCCTTTCTAAACCAATCACTAAGAAACCAACATCTCTCTAACCAAGTCTCGCATGGCGTTATCACACGTCACACCTCCTCACAGACTATTCGTTAGCTCTTTCGGGCCACCGTAAATACTTGTAAATACGTGCGAACCATTTATTTCAATTTAATATATACAATACAAAGTCTTTTTACTATATTAATATAGTAAATTTATATAACACTTATAAGATATCTGATTATTAAATCTTTGATGACATCATAATAGTATTAAACAATACTATTTCTGAATTGATATAATTTGATGACATCTCAAATAATTAACACTGAAAATATAGAGTCCTTTATGTACAGGAGTAAAGAACGCGTTTAAAATGAAAATACCCTTTTTAATGTTTCTTGTGATTGAAGTAATTGATTATTGAGTGGATGTTTTTGAGATGTACCAAAAGAGTGAGCCGATATATTAAATCTAAAATTGCTTTCAGATTGAATATAGTTCTAATGAAAAAATCTGATATTATCACTATATTTAAGCGTATTAACTTTCCGCTCCATATATGTTAAAATGTTGTATTAAATCTAATTAGCATTAAGAGAAAACCATCCAAAAATAAAAGATAAAACTAGCTTAACATTAAATACTACTATAATATTAACCTAATTTTATTTAGCTATAAAATTAAGGTAGTTTAAAGTGTAGAGACAACATTAGCAACTACACTAATGTAGAAAATGACTAATAAATATTCGGATAACTGAGTACCTTTAGTTACAGCTATGATAGTCTTGTTTTTTGAATGATGTTTGTATTGACAAAATATGTTGAGTTTTGAATTATTAACTTATTCTTTATTTAACAACAAAATATATAAATATTATATATCCCCTTTGAATATAATATATCCCTTTAATGAAATTTACTTTATATCTTATCTATTGTTAAAAATATAATATCATTCTCATAATAATTAAATTATAACATATGACGAGAGCTTTACTCGTATAAGTTGGTATAAAGTAGTTATTAGTGTCTAATAGCAAAACAAAAATAATGGTGCCTGTTTGGATTATTAGTCACCTTCCGTTTCGTGATGTAGTCCGTGACGTGCGCGAGGTATTTAATATTCTAATCTATGTCATGTAGTCCACTCAATTATGTTATCATTCCCTGTTATATATATTTTAACACATTCGCCTCGTGAAGACTGTTTCATTTTTGAGGAAATTATCATTAAGCGATGAAACTTCTATTATAAATGGTTATATTACATAAGGTTGGTGCTTCGTAATATTTTAGAGGGTCATAAATCAACATTTTAATGATATTTTTACCTTTTTTCATTAGTGGAGTGTATTATGAATTTATAAAATTAATAATTACATATTTTAATGAATAAAAATTATAATCATCTTCAATTTGTGACTCATAAATGAAAGGGTGTGGAATCTTTTCCCACCCAGGCGTATATAGTAATACTGCTTCTAAAAGCAGCATGTAATGTGTTAATCGAAATTAACATTGAAATGACAAGAACCCGATCAGATCGGAGACGATGGCTTTAATATATTTACGATTAAGTAAATAAAGATTCTTAGAAGGGGCTCCGAACTGCTCGATCATAAGTTTGTAGTTCCGCGGGTCTCTGTGTCTGATTTTGAACCAAAATATCAGTTCTCGTTCGTTGAATTTCAACTTCTGACGAGTCTTTTGGAAGTGTTCGGACCTTTTATGAATCAGTTTTGGATGCCAATGCACTCGAATTTGTTTCTGGAATGTTTGGAATTGGTGGTTAGATGTTTATAACCGTAGTATTTTGCACTGGTTAGATGTTTATGACTGCGGTCACTTTAAGCTCTTTAACCGCTTGACTTCTTCTTGCAAACTATTGATAATACTCCTTTACTGGGCAAGGCGATGATCTTATAATCCTTCCTTGCATTTATCGAAGCTTTTCAATCTCAATTATTACTATTATTAAGTTTTTTGTAGTTACACCTAGCGTAGATTTTGGAAATAACTTCGTTTAATTTGTGCTTCCTCAATTTCTTACTCATTTTCTTCGCTCATTTAAAGTGGATGAACAAATATGTCATTTCAAAACTATAATTGATATCGAATTATAGTTTCACATCATAAATGAGTGATGATCTAATACGATTAAAAGTGAACGCTTTACTTCAAAAAGAATATGAGAAAATTATATAATCTCGACATAACCAATAAAACGAAAACGTTCTTAACAATTTTGAAACTGAATTCAAGTAGTTAAATGAAAACGACAAGAAGTTTATACTTGAGTATAGAAAAATACACCCAAAATTAACACCCGCATAGTGTATTGTTCATATAATGAAATCAGGTTTTAGAGGCAGAGAGAATTTGAAAGAAGATGTATTGCAGTTCATTACTCATATAAATGAAAATCCGATAATATTAAGTAATTAACAATAATAAAAAGAATAAAACTAAAACTAAACAGACGAATAATATGTTACTAAGTACATTGAACGACATTAAAATATTCCAATAGCTTAAGCAATTTAGAATTTGCTTCACACATATTTTAAAGGTAGATTCGTTATTTCAGAATAAACACTTGACTTTTTGCAAAGCAAATTACAATAAAGTGGAAACCCACTAACTTAGAGTGACGAAGCTGATAGATAAGACCAAAATTTCGCCAGTTTCACTTAAATATACACAGATACGCTTTAAAAGTTGAAAAAGTGGGACTAGAACCCGAAGGAACTTTGCAATATCATTTCAAAACTAACTAAGAATATGAAACCAAAGTTTTGGAGTCTTGTAGAGCAACATGAAAAATATAATTCTACAGATATATAATCTACACCATTAGAATATTTTGACAATACCTACAAGCTCGCTAATAAAAGTCAAATCAAACCTAAGGAATAATCCGAATAAACATGTGTGCGAACATTAAAACTATAATAAATAGTTTCATAAACAAATTACAATTAGCACACAGAGCTTTATAAATCTGGATTATAATATATTTATAGTTAATCGTATGTTGATAAAACTCCGAAAGAATTGCGAGATGAAATTAACAAACTGAATATTGAGCATCAGAAATTATTTTGGGGTTATATATAAACAAATAGTTAGCCAAAACGCCCTATTTCATTTTTAAAGTTTTATTTTAGTAATATATATTGTGCTCCTACTTACTCAGATAAAATTAATGATCAAGATAAAGAATATATCATCAATTATGTAGTAAAAAATAATACACTGCGTGTTATTTAATTAACTGAAGAGCTGATGAATAACTATTTTAAAAGCCGAGATATCTTGTAACGGGCGGTGTACAATTATGTCGAAAAAATAAAGAAAAGAAAAGAAGTATAAAACTTAATACTTACCTAAAATAATATTAAACGATATAATTAAATATAAGATACTAGTATTAGTAATAGTAATAGTGAGCAAAGTTAATATGTAGATAATGATATGAATGAGTAAAGCACAAATGTTAAATCAACAACTAGTTTGAGATATAATTAAATATAAGATAATGGTAATAGTGAGCAAAGTTAAAATACAACTGTTGATTTGAGTTGGTTGAAGAAAAATTAGGACAAACTAACATTTGCAAAATCCACACAAGTGTATAAGAATAGCCTAGAAATTATTCTTTAAAAGGATTGTTCACAAAAAACTCCAAAAGAGCTATGTGAGTGCATCAATAAACTAGAAGCCGACTTACTGAAATAGTTTTGGAGCTATGTTGTATCCAACTTTACACCTCAGAAAACTTTACAGCACTTAAGAACTTACTACAAGCGTAGTTACGAATGTGTTTTGTACAGTGATAAATTGAATGATGAAGACCGCACTGTAATCCATCAGTATATTGATAAATCCAACACTTAAACCACAACCTAACAGGTAAATTACTTACTGAAGACACATTTTAAAAAACGAGACATATTCCCTCAAGCAATATAACAGTATATAATTAATCAAAAAGCATACTCGAAAAATATTAAGGTAAAGTAATTAAAAATATAAAATATACCCAATCCTTAGGATGACATCCACATAATAAATCCACAAAATTATTCGTATTTAAAACAAAAACATTCTTTAAAAGATTTTTACTCAGCTTATTACAAATAATCATTAAGTAATGTTTTAGCGTAGGATTGCTCAGAAATGCAAGACCCAGAAATATTTAAAACTGTTCAGAATTTAAATGAAGACCAAAGTGAATAGTTTTGGAACCACTTGTAATCAATTGTCATTCCTGAAAAAACAGTCAAAGACCTTAAATATTATTTTAGTCTTAGATACTAAGTCGTGATGTATTCTGAATGCTTAAACTAGAATGATAGAACATACATCAAAAATTTAATAAGAGAGTAATCTTAAATGACTAGAAAAGAACTATTAGAATATATAATGGAAAAACAGTTTAAGAATCGAAATATTTATGGCGAATAAGTAAAACAGTACTTAGATAATTAATACTGTATATATTATAGATAATGGTTAAATAATGACACAAATATGAGTTCATAGGATATGTTAGGCAATGATACTACAATTAAAGCTTAATTACAAGACCTATCAAAATAAGACTTCAATACAAAATTATATTAACTTGGTCTGGAAAAAATAAGTGGATAAAACTATTGTAAAAGCACACCAATACAGATAGTTTAAGAAATAAATAAATTGAATCCAATACAATAAAAAATCTTCTGGGGTTTCGTGTAATCTTATGATTAACAGAAAACATAAAGTGTTTAAAAATATTTTAGAACAACTTACAGCAAAATTATTTATTCAGATAATATTAACGATGTTGATCGACAGTATATATTAAAGTATATTGCTGATAACAAAGAATTACCTCTGAAAAAATAATTAGAATGGCTAGTTGAAAATTATTTTGTTTTTAGAGACGTTTTTCCGTAATAGATATATAGATATATTTAAGAATAAAATAAAAAGTTGTTTAAGAAGTGAAATATCATTAATATCATTAATTTTATCTTACATTTTTTAGCAAAACAAAAAATAATATCAAAATCAAAAATTTATAGAGTAGTACATTTCATATGCTACATGTAATGTAGCATATTTCTTTCAACGAATCAGTAAACTCATCTGTATATTTAATATTAATTTTGTGAAATGTGATCATCAGAGAAAAAGGGTGACCAGTATAGACGTAATTTACGGAATGATGTCTTCTTTAATATTAATTTTCAATCAATCATTGCTCTTAAAATGTTTGAGAACCGGTCGTTTTCAATTTAAAGAATAAATAATTAATTTTGTTATACTAGTAGTTTAATAGAAAATATACTTCATAACCTTGCTTATTAGGGATCAAGAACATTTATTTGTTTAAAGTCTATAAAATAGAACAACTATTTATAAACTGTATTTAAATTATAAATCATCTACAAGTATTCACAACATTTTTACAATAATTAATGCAAAAGGTAAGTCTTTAACTTACCTCTAAATATAACATATATAGATGTATAAAATACGAATAGTTATTCTTTTCTGCTTTTTGCATCCAAAAATCACAAAAAGTGAGCTTAGAGTGTCCGATTTAGTTTGGATTTGTTTGATGGATATCTTAAATATTATAAATAACTTATCTTATTGGCTCAATGAATAATTATGTATCAGTGTTCTATCAAAAAATAGAAGTCTGAGTCGTCCTTAATTGAGTCAAAATCAAAATTCTAACATTGTGTCTCAAATTATAAAATAGTTAGGATACTTGAGAGGTATTAAATGTTTAGCTAGTAACAATGTGTAAGCTAAATTATGACTGACTATTTCAATTCAAATTGATGAACATTATATTTTAGATGTCAAAAAGTTAGAATCATGAATTATTTAAATAATAATATTGACTCTAAATAGTTATTTGAGTTATCCAGTATGTTCTTCATAATGGTCAGTCAATTGATTTGAATTCTAACTTAACATTTAAACGTTTATATAAATACAATTAAAACATCAGATTTGAGTATCATTAGTATACAACTACCAGTAGGGGTTAAACACCTGCTCGCGTGTGCTTAATGAGTCTTTTAATTTAGTATAGTTACGTTGCCGCTTTCAAGTTACTAAATTGTATTTGTTGATAGTCTAAAATTCAGGCGAATTTGTACAATTTGAGTTTTGTGATAGTGAATTTAAAAAATTATTTATATCAGATTTATAGTAGGACAAAAGACAAAATATATTTTTACTTCACACTTCAAATCGCACCAAGTTGTTATGTCTTTGAGATAAAAGTTGTAATTAAATATAATTACTTTACCACCATTTACTGACAAAAGACTAAAAAACTTTCACTGAGATTCCCATTATGCGATAAACTGCACAGTTGGAACTTGTTAAAATATAAGAAAGAATGTTGAGTCTATTTCATGTCTATTCGGGAGTTAATTTGCTGGTGACATGTCCTAAATATAATTATTCATTAGATTCAAGTAAATTATACCGTGTAAACCTCGCAAAGGCTCGATATTATATATTTTGTTAGTTGCTAGAACAAGTTCTTTAATATTTCTCATAGTTCTTAGCGGTTCCAAATCAGAAATAGAATTTTAGAATAGACTCAACTTAGTTAGCTGCATCATTGGCTCAATTACCTTAATTTTAGTAATTTTATTTTCATCTAAATAGAGCTCTGTTAGATTGGTTAGTGTTCTGAGTGGTTCAATATTCGAAATTTAATTGATTGCTAAGCTCAAATAGATTAGTTGAGTCATTTTTTCAATTCCATCAATTTTAGTTAATTCGCATTTATTTATTGTTAGTTTAACCACATTTACAGGCGTTCTGAAAAAATTAACGTTTATACTTTTATTAATCTCAAGTATGTCAATGTTATAACTGTCAGCGAAAAATAAATCGCAAAGTTCAGGATCTTTTTTGATTTTTAGAATTCCTTTTTATTCTTTTTGTTCTTTCTAATATTTCTTCGTCATTTTAATATCGTATTCATTTAAAAGTGATGCCTGCTTTATAAACTCTACGTTAGTTCTTTCATTTGTTTAGATTTATATTTAAAGTTCGTTTAAAGCTAAACGTGAGTTAGTAGAAGACAGATATAATTCGTAATCTGAATTTTATGGAGTACGTTGAGGAGATATGAATCTATATTTAAAATTTGGGAGAGATTTAATGGATGTAAAATCAGTTATTAAGTTCGAAGCAGCTGAAAATTATTCTAAATTAATGAGCGCGGAAACAGTTTAAATAAATAATAGATTGTTATTATTCAAATTTAAAACTTAAAGTTAAGTCATCTGCTCAATTCCATTTATATCATATAATTAACAGTCGTTAACAATTAACTCTGTTACATTTCTCGGTACACTATCAAACCTCAAGTTATTACATTATTTTATTGATACTTTAGCAATGTTTTATTCATCAACTAATTAAATACTTGTAAGATTGGGTTCATTCTCTATAGTAAGTTCGTTTATGCTTCCATCTATTAAAAGTCTTGTAAAAATATGAATATTATCAACAATTTAGAGCATTTTTCTATGATTTTCTTTGTTCGAATCAATTAATTATTGAGCTGCCTCAGCAGTTCCTAAGTTTTCACCAAGATATTTTTAGAAATCAGATAATGAAGGTTCTATTAATTTTGGATAAGTGGTAAGTTTGAATTAAAAGAATTTCATTTTTGTAATATACTCTAAATCATAAATTAAGTTAGTTTTTATTATTAATTCTATAATATTCAGATCTTTTAACGGCTCACAGAATAATATCTTGTTATTTGATATATCCAAATATTAAAGGTTTGCCAGTTCTTTCAAACTCTCAATATTATAAATATCATTCGATGAAAGGTCCAGCCTCTTTAAATTTATAAGTGCTCCTAATTCGAATATATTATGAATTTCATTTCCACTAAGGATTAGGTCGGTTATCTACTCCATCTGGTAAATATTGGAAATGTGTTTCAAGTTTGAGTTCTTCACAATTAATATCTAAACGTAAATAGGAACCATGTCGAAGATTATATTTTGGCAGCCCTCAATTGTTATCTTTTTTGCCTTATAAACATCTGCAAAAAGTAAATTCATGACTTCATTATCATTATTTATTACGACTTCGTTGTTAAATATTTTATATTGATATTTCTTTAGCATTGCGTCGTTATTTTGGTGATATTTTTGACTCATTTTCAAATTTGTTATTTATCTTGTGATCAGTCCAGCGTTAACATAATCTTTATCAGATATTTCATTCTGCTCACTTTACCAAGATTGTTTACAGTTCGAATGGCTCATGATAGTAGAAAAATCTTGTATTTTGTTTTTCTGTGTTCTAAGATCTACAAGCATTTTGAAGTCTTTACAAATCTCAACTGAAAGAATTAAATTAAACGAAATATCCAAATAAACTATTGCAGTCATGTTTTATAAGCTCATTATTGTACTAATTTTATTATGGCTTATGTTCAAAATTTTAATGTTAACCATGTTGTCCAACTAGTTGATTTAGGTTACTTGATTGTAACTTATATCTAGGTTTTCAAGTTCAATCAAAGTTTCAAGACCATCTATTGTCTTAATGAAATTCTGGTTGAGATCAAGTGATTTAAGGTTCGTAAGAGTTTTCAATTTATCTACGTTCTCCAATTTATTTAGAGATAAATCTAAAATTTTCAGATTCTTCATGTTTCCAATGAACTCTAAACTATCATCTGTAAGTAAATTTTGCCCTAAATTCAATTCGGTAAGTTAAGTCATTATTTCCAAACCATTTATTTTAACAGTTGATAGGAAACAATTATTAATGATTAGTCGTTTTACTTTCTTTGGAGTTACTTAAAGATTCAAATTTTTACATAACTATAAGTTTAATTCGTCGATTTCTAACCGATCAAAGAACTAAATACTTTATAAACTATGTTCAACAATTTTTAATGTTTTGTTTTGTATAGATTGTTAAAATTATGATAAAAGAGCTAATACTGTGTCGGAATCAAGGTATTTCTGAAATAATGTCTTGAGTTCTTTTACTTTAGCATAAGAATACGAAGAACCGAGACACTATTTATAAACTTCGTCAGTCGGAGCTGTTTGCATCTGAAACGCATTACCTTAAAAGTGAGGTAAATCTAATATAATTTGCAAATCATGAATATGGTTGCCATCAACAAACACTTATTTTAAGCCAATAAGAGTCTTGATTGGATCTATGAAAATTATATTATTATTCGAGAAGTCAACACGCTCTAAATTTGTTATTTTCTAAACACCATCGATTGATGTCAGTTTCGAGTTCGTAATCGCAAGCTCTTTCAACTGTTTTGGAGTTGATTCAAAGTTAATGTTGTAGCACTTGTTAAAAATAACTGATGTTGCTTTAATGCAATCCATAAACCTGAAATGAGTTACATCTTGATCATCATCTACCTCTAACTTCCCATTTTCGACTTGAGATGCATATCGTTTTACCATCTTGATCATATAGTCACTTTCTTATTTATTAGCTAGTTAGTCTTACATCATCTATTCAGCTTCCACAGAGTCGTTTAATAAATGCAAATACAACTAAAAGTGAGTCAATGACGCAATCTTTTGTGGAGTGATCCACTTGACTTCAAAATTTGGGTGATTGATTAGAGGCAACGAATCCACAATATAGCTATTAGCCGCATTAAACTTCGTCAAGTTTGGAAGTTGCAATACTTATGACACTTCAATTATCTGAGTATTCTAGATAATCAAAGTTTTCAACTATTTGTGAACCACGATGTCGTGCAAACTGTACACCGTATTTCCGCTCACATCCAAGTATTCGAGACTAATAATGTTTTCAAGGCCTTTTAAACTCAAGAGATTACAAAATCTTATTGTAAGGTGCTTAACATTCACCGGAACTAAGTCCAACTTCGTGTGTAGTATGTTTTCGATCCAAATTTTCTCCTAATTTTTTATTTCTAGACCTATAAGCTCTGTTATGTTGGTGATCTTAAAAGAGTTTTCAAAATTTGTCATTTTTTGAAGGTGTGGAGTGGAACAAAAATTGAATTTATTGATATCATATTATCCGAAATTCAAACTCAATAATATATATATTTCTAGTTACTACATTACCTCAAAAGATAAATCATTTATATTTATCAAAATTACCTGAAAGGGGGTGTCTCAATTCGAGGTTATGTAGTACAAATATATTGGTTTTTGCATATTTTCTTTAATGGAATGGTGTAAAGTTATCGAGATAATACAGTACTGAAAATAGTGATATTAATTACATTCGAATTTTTAACGGACCTTATAAACAAGCCAGTTAATTAATTATCAAATCATTCTCACCAAATAATTTATCCAATCATTACCAAAATAGAACGAACCTGCGAACCAAACTTATGAACTCGCCCTCTGATTTCGACTGCGAAAACGGAATCCCGTTCACGGATTTAAACCAACTGAGTAAAAACGTCTTCCAATTCGGGGCCTCGAGTCCCCATTTTTTAACGTAAACAGAGGCAGATGATTTGTTTCTTTATTCCGCCGGTGACAATCATTAAAAGTTGGCCCAGTTTTTAACGCAGAATTACAAATATTAAAGGTAAGGGATCACCCCGCTCATGCCAAATTTTGACTTATACTTCGATTAAAAGCTGTTGAATGAAAACATTTCCCGTTTTAGAACTTCTCACCTTGAAATCTTAAGTCAAAATGAGGCGAACGACCTGTTCCTATTTTCAGCTGGGAATAATAATGTGGCTCTGGCACTGTTTCTAGTGATCAACTACAAATTCGAGCAGAGTGGGGTGAGTCCGCTCATGATAGCGGCTCAGAACAACAACGCTGAGCTCGTGAAAATATTCAAATAATAAAATGGAAGGAAAGATGTTTACGGAACCACCGCGCTCATGTACGCGGTACTAAATGATGCGGACGCGGCTGTGCAAGAACTCGCGAAATACGAACTACACGAAGTAAATAACTAGAACATGGCCGCGAGAGACATCGCACTCGCACTGCACGCAGACCAGAGCATCGTGCAGATTTTAGAATGCGCACAGTGCTGAAGTGAGAGGTTTAGACAACTTTAATTATATAATAGATTAAATGATATATTGAATATAGTAATAGAACTTATTGTTTAGTAAAAAATAAATTAATAATTTTGATTAAATAAATATTTTACATGATACTTATTTTATGAACGTCGGAACAACTATTATGTTTGGATAGCATAATAAATTCATCAACCAGATTGGATTATATTACTATTTTTTGATACTTATTTTATGAACATCAGTTGTCAAAATGAGTTATTAAAATAAAGTGGTACGTTTACAAACAGAAATAGGTTTATCAGAAATTAATTAGAAGTATATATTACCTAAGAGAACATATTAAAATTGAACATAAATATATTCATCAACCAGACATGCTCTAAATATTTCCAAAATGTAATTTACTTTGATTTTGACAGTTAACTTCTTAACTTCGGTTGTTATTATATGTTATATAACAACTTAAATTACATCTACACAGTGCTGAAGTGAGAGGTTTACGAGAATATGTATGTCACATAAATTTATTTTTCTTCATAGCTTTCAACTATTTTTGGAACCTAGCAAAGCTAGAAAGACCGCAAAGCATCTAATTCAGAGAATAATGAAGGTTGCGAGCATGTACACCTAATTAGAAACAATACAAATGTTGATAATTTCAATATTAATTTTTGGAATACTATTAAACAATAATATATGATTAGAAATAAGGGCGCCAGTATAGACCTTTTGGAATGCGCACAGTGCTGAAGTGAGAGGTTTGTTGAAGTATGTTTAAAGTAAATGAGATATTACTAATTATTTGTGTAACTACTTACTGCGACTGGTTATCGCTACATAATTTTTGTGCATTCTCAAGCTGGACCGACTATTTATTACTTACTGCGACACGGTTTCGCATGTAATTCTATTTCATTTTTTCAAATTCAAGATTTATTTTGACATTATTGTTGAATTTCGCTAACTTAAAAGATTTAATATATATATACTAATATATATATATATACTAAAAATAGTAAATGTACAATATTGCAAATGCTAAAAATAATACTAATTCTAAATTCTGAACATTAAACTAAAAAGAAGAATCAAGTATTTGTATCTTTCAAATGTATTTAAAAAATTTGATTTGATGTCAGATACAAGTGTATTATAACGTAATTCAAAAATTTACGTTATCTTCATGTTATCTCCTAAAAGTCAATCTTTCCACTCACTTAATGATTTTACTTACATACACAGTATTTACAGACTCTTGCATCGACTATGTTGACAATGAGCAGAGTAATCCAATAATTACGTTATAATAGCTGGAATCGGTAGATTTTGCATATCTTGCGTACAAAATTTATTATGCAAAACTAAACTATCCAAATTACTATTTAAAGTACATATACACATCTGTGACAGCTGAATCACCACAAATAAATGTGCCTATTTATGGACAGATTTGGAGAATTTGTACTAGTGAAGCCGATAATATAAAATTGATGAATTCGGTTTCATAAGTGACAAATATCTCTAATTTTGAAAATACATCAGTATAACATCAATATGTAACGTTTATTGATTAAAAATACGAGTTTTGTACGTTTTCTTATATACATTTGGATAACACATATGTTGATTATATTTATATCGCCTCTAACAGTCATGGCCAACTATTGACACTTTACGAAGGAAAAACACGTGACTGGTCAAAATTTAAATTTGATCCATTACAATGTAACTAAAGAACTTTTATCAATATTTAACCAAAAACTGGAATTATAATTGCGAACTAGCGTGATGTGATGTACCCAGTTTACAATACGAACCTGTCGTTGTATAAACAGGAATATGGAAACTTTCTATATCCATAAATACGAGTTGTAAATTAAACTCATCAATGGCTGATTTAGGCACCTTGTAACCCACTTTAGAAAGGTGATCTTATTGTGCTATCAGAATCAATTATGTTTGGTGAACATTATGAATATTTAGAAAGTAATAATTTAGAATAAATTTTAGTTGGAGCTCCATATGGAGAAAGATAAGATGGATTTGAAAACATCTCAATAATTAACAAATGTGTGCAGTTCTATGCAAATAGCCCAAGAGATATTGAATACCCTCTGAATTCTGGGATTATATTCAACATTAGAACAGAAGTAAATAAATAATAAGAAGAAGGCTTTTATTAATACTTTTATAGTCCATACATTTGTGTGGATAATTTTACATTCATGCCGGCCATGTTTTACACATGGGAAGATCCAGCTTTAAAGAAAATATTTACCAACTTAACAAATATCAATAATGCTTTTGAAAATAGTGTGGCAGATGGCTCGTGGGGTTACTTAACTAATAATGATGACGAAAATCAGAAATCTATTTTGTATACGCGTAGTTTGATAAAAAGTCTCCAAGATATTTGTTTAAAAGCTTATTTTTCGGATGAATTCATATTCAACTTATGCAAATATTTAAATATTATCCTTATTACGCTTATCGGAACAAATTTGTTAATATAACTAATTAATTAATATAAAAAATAATAGTAAAATAAGAAATATATGCATTTAGATTATATATTTACTGGAGCTACATTAATAATTATAATGATTGTGTTTATTAGCTCATCTTCTGTTAAACTTCTATTCTCAATAATATTTGGTGTTGGATTTTTGTTTATAATAGTTAGAGGTCTATGTTATTACGTTACTTATGAAAATGAAGTCGAATAAATTATTGAAGCTTCAAACAATACAAAGGTTGAGTAAACTAAGTAGTAAATACGTTAGAAGAAAATTACATTTTGGACTCAATACATAATCTAGGCAATACTAAAAGTATTGGATATCATCTAAACAGTAACTGATATTATGTAAATTTTGTAGTACTTATAAATTCAATACTATTCGAACAGAGTTAATAAATTATTTTATCTAATTTATCCCAGCGAAAAGATTCTATACGCAGCTGAGTATCTTGCTAAAAGTACCGCATATCCTATTATCTTATTAGGTTTCAGTTTAATCAACCAAGAGATCATGAAACAAGAATGGTTCAAAAATAGCATTGTACCATCTTCAGATCCGCTCGACAACAAAACCTTTTTGATTAAGATGCTCCTCCAGGTTTTCGGATATTTCCAAGGTTTCGTTTATAACGTGTTTTTCGCCTTCACTGATACTAAACTAAGCTTTGATTTCATCAACAATGAAGTTATAAAGTATAATGTTCAAGTTGTTGTAAAAATATATCTGTCTGGAACAATCTATGCTATCTCGAAATTTTAGCTAATATTAGAATATTATTAACAAATAAATAAAGCAATAATTAAAATATTCTCACATCTTGTACAGATATTAACTGACGTTATATTGATGTTAGCAGCAATATTGAAAATATTAAAATACATTTGTCAATTATAAAGCCAAGCTTTAACGGTATAAATAAAGCTATTACTGTTATCTATTTTATAATTGATTTACTATACTCTTATGTTAGTTTTAGATCCAATAGTAACTATATTCCTTCCTACTTCTTTAATGTTTTAAGAACTAACCAAGCTGTGCCCCTTCTTGCTCTAGGTATTTGGAATCTGCGATCATTAAAATGAATTTGCCAAGTAAACTAGTATTCTATTAACAACGAATTATGATTAATTATTACAACGTATCTTAAGTTCTTTAGAAGTGTGGGGAATCTGTATTTTCTTTGGATTGTTGTTTTCTAAAAACTAAACAATTTCAACTGATTTTCTAGATTAATGGTAAGCAATTCTCTTTGGTGTAGTTGCTTTAATCACGCCATATGTTTGCAAAAATACTCTCGGCAGCTATATAATGTAAATACAAATGAATATAACACATCCAGTAGATATGTAAGTATAAAATGATAATATAGAACAAAAATAAATAGATAGCGAAATACTACATGAAAATGGTGTTAAATAATAAAATTAAGAAAGTTTGCCTATTGAACAAAAAGATATACTAAATTCCTTACCTGAAGTTGAAACTAAAAATATAGAATTGGAGCAGGAATCGAAATAAATTGAATCTAAGACGTTATCAAACAGTTATAGAATATAGCCATTCAGTTTGTAGTACAAAACAATTGAGCTCTAAAACGAATTAACAAAAGCAGAATGCGAATACCATAAATCTTTACTAAATGTAAGAGGAGATTACAAACACGAAGCTGCTTATTACGAAGACTTTCTTGTTGGATTTATATTCACTGGATACGGTGTCATTCCAGGTTTCGGAATTATATTGGCAACTGTGGCTAAGTACATGAATAACAACGGTTTTGCTTCTGATGGAGAATCTATAACACAGAAATCTAGTTAAGAAATTAAAAGACAAATTTAGTATTTAATTGAAGATATACTCTAAATTGTGTTCATATTTTTCGGAATATATTTCGCTTTAACTATTTAGGACGCTACAATCTACTTTATGTTAATATTTTTATACATAGTCTTTTTCTACTACTAACTTCTAGATGAGTAATTAATTGAGGCATATGGACACAATGCAGATTATTATACATAATGTGAGAGTAAGAAGAAGAATACATAAAGTAATGACCAGCTTCTTAAATTAAATTAAACTAATGTTATTTATACAGCAATTGCACACACTGACGATGAATTATTAACTAATAAGTGATTGACTGTATAAATATCAGTTCTATACTTTATATGAATGTTGTCACAATATTGTTCATTCGAGAATAAACCAAATTAGGAAAATTCAAATCTCACTATAATTCGTTTGAGTTAATACAAAAATATATTAGTTAAATATTATATTCATTGGCTTATAATAGCTTATTGACATCATACCTGACATATTTATGCCGGTTTAAGTTTTAGTATATATGTTGGTTTAAGTTATCGAAGATTGAAAATATGAATATTCGTTCTTTGAAGTGGAGGAATTGTATTTTAATGAATCTGTACATACATTCTATTGCATATAGTCTACTATACATTTTATTAAAAAATCTTCTCTCTACCACTAACCGAAATATTTTACAATCTTTACCAACTTTAAAATTATTATATATTAAATTCTACATTTTTTGCGAGCCCGCGAACCAAAAACGAAGCCAAATTTTGACTTATACTTCGATTAAAAGCTGTTGAATGAAAACATTTCCCGTTTTAGAACTTCTCACCTTGAAATCTTAAGTCAAAATGAGGCGAACGACCTGTTCCTATTTTCAGCTGGGAATAATAATGTGGCTCTGGCACTGTTTCTAGTGATCAACTACAAATTCGAGCAGAGTGGGGTGAGTCCGCTCATGATAGCGGCTCAGAACAACAACGCTGAGCTCGTGAAAATATTCATATAATAAAATGGAAGGAAAGATGTTTACGGAACCACCGCGCTCATGTACGCGGTACTAAATGATGCGGACGCGGCTGTGCAAGAACTCGCGAAATACGAACTACACGAAGTAAATAACTAGAACATGGCCGCGAGAGACATCGCACTCGCACTGCACGCAGACCAGAGCATCGTGCAGATTTTAGAATGCGCACAGTGCTGAAGTGAGAGGCCTACCAAACTATAATTATATAATAAATTAAATGATATATTGAATATAGTAATAGAACTTATTGTGTTTAGTAAAAAAATAATTAATAATTTTGATTAAATAAATATTTTACATGATACTTATTTTATGAACGTCGGAACAACTATTATGTTTGGATAGCATAATAAATTCATCAACCAGATTGGATTATATTACTATTTTTTGATACTTATTTTATGAACATCAGTTGTCAAAATGAGTTATTAAAATAAAGTGGTACGTTTACAAACAGAAATAGGTTTATCAGAAATTAATTAGAAGTATATATTACCTAAGAGAACATATTAAAATTGAACATAAATATATTCATCAACCAGACATGCTCTAAATATTTCCAAAATGTAATTTACTTTGATTTTGACAGTTAACTTCTTAACTTCGGTTGTTATTATATGTTATATAACAACTTAAATTACATCTACACAGTGCTGAAGTGAGAGGTTTACGAGAATATGTATGTCACATAAATTTATTTTTCTTCATAGCTTTCAACTATTTTTGGAACCTAGCAAAGCTAGAAAGACCGCAAAGCATCTAATTCAGAGAATAATGTAGGCTGCGAGTATGTACATCTAATTAGAAACAATACAAATATTGATAATTTCAATATTAATTTTTGGAATACTATTAAACAATAATATATGATTAGAAAAAAGGGCGTCATCGTAATTTACGGTGTGATGTCTTATTATATATGTATATTCAGAGTAATTTGATAAATGAGAATCTGTTAAATGTGGTTATCGCTACATAATTTTTGTGCATTCTCAAGCTGGACCGACTATTTATTACTCACTGCGACACGGTTTCGCATGTAATTCTATTTCATTTTTTAAATTCAAGATTTATTTTGACATTATTGTTGAATTGCGCTAACTTAAAAGATTTAATATTATACTAAAAATAGTAAATGTACAATATTGCAAATGCTAAAAATAATACTATTTCTAAATTCTGAACATAAAACTATATTATTATTTTTAAATGTATTGCAAAATTTGATTCTCAAATTCGAATCATCATTGAATCAAGTATTTGTATCTTTCAAATGTATTTAAATTTTTTGCTTCGATGTCAGATACATGTATTATAACGTAATTCAAAAATTTTCGCAATACGTTATCTTCATGATATCTCCAACTTTAAAGAATAATTATTAATATTTCCTTGTCGATAGCGCATATAATACTAATATTATTAAAAGTCAATCTTTCCACTCACTTAATGATTTTACTTACAGACACAGTATTTACAGACTCTTGCATCGACTATGTTGACAATGAGCAGAGTAATCCAATAATTACGTTATAATAGCTGGAATCGGTAGATTTTGCATATCTTGCGTACAAAATTTATTATGCAAAACTAAACTATCCAAATTACTATTTAAAGTACATATACACATCTGTGACAGCTGAATCACCACAAATAAATGTGCCTATTTATGGACAGATTTGGAGAATTTGTACTAGTGAAGCCGATAATATAAAATTGATGAATTCGGTTTCATAAGTGACAAATATCTCTAATTTTGAAAATACATCAGTATAACATCAACATGTAACGTTTATTGATTAAAAATACGAGTTTTGTACGTTTTCTTATATACATTTGGATAACACATATGTTGATTATATTTATATCGCCTCTAACAGTCATGGCCAACTATTGACACTTTACGAAGGAAAAACACGTGACTGGTCAAAATTTAAATTTGATCCATTACAATGTAACTAAAGAACTTTTATCAATATTTAACCAAAAACTGGAATTATAATTGCGAACTAGCGTGATGTGATGTACCCAGTTTACAATACGAACCTATCATTGTATAAACAGGAATATGGAAACTTTCTATATCCATAAATACGAGTTGTAAATTAAACTCATCAATGGCTGATTTAGGCACCTTGTAACCCACTTTAGAAAGGTGATCTTATTGTGCTATCAGAATCAATTATGTTTGGTGAACATTATGAATATTTAGAAAGTAATAATTTAGAATAAATTTTAGTTGGAGCTCCGTATGGAGAAAGATAAGATGGATTTGAAAACATCTCAATAATTAACAAATGTGTGCAGTTCTATGCAAATAGCCCAAGAGATATTGAATACCCTCTGAATTCTGGGATTATATTCAACATTAGAACAGAAGTAAATAAATAATAAGAAGAAGGCTTTTATTAATACTTTTATAGTCCATACATTTGTGTGGATAATTTTACATTCATGCCGGCCATGTTTTACACATGGGAAGATCCAGCTTTAAAGAAAATATTTACCAACTTAACAAATATCAATAATGCTTTTGAAAATAGTGTGGCAGATGGCTCGTGGGGTTACTTAACTAATAATGATGACGAAAATCAGAAATCTATTTTGTATACGCGTAGTTTGATAAAAAGTCTCCAAGATATTTGTTTAAAAGCTTATTTTTCGGATGAATTCATATTCAACTTATGCAAATATTTAAATATTATCCTTATTACGCTTATCGGAACAAATTTGTTAATATAACTAATTAATTAATATAAAAAATAATAGTAAAATAAGAAATATATGCATTTAGATTATATATTTACTGGAGCTACATTAATAATTATAATGATTGTGTTTATTAGCTCATCTTCTGTTAAACTTCTATTCTCAATAATATTTGGTGTTGGATTTTTGTTTATAATAGTTAGAGGTCTATGTTATTACGTTACTTATGAAAATGAAGTCGAATAAATTATTGAAGCTTCAAACAATACAAAGGTTGAGTAAACTAAGTAGTAAATACGTTAGAAGAAAATTACATTTTGGACTCAATACATAATCTAGGCAATACTAAAAGTATTGGATATCATCTAAACAGTAACTGATATTATGTAAATTTTGTAGTACTTATAAATTCAATACTATTCGAACAGAGTTAATAAATTATTTTATCTAATTTATCCCAGCGAAAAGATTCTATACGCAGCTGAGTATCTTGCTAAAAGTACCGCATATCCTATTATCTTATTAGGTTTCAGTTTAATCAACCAAGAGATCATGAAACAAGAATGGTTCAAAAATAGCATTGTACCATCTTCAGATCCGCTCGACAACAAAACCTTTTTGATTAAGATGCTCCTCCAGGTTTTCGGATATTTCCAAGGTTTCGTTTATAACGTGTTTTTCGCCTTCACTGATACTAAACTAAGCTTTGATTTCATCAACAATGAAGTTATAAAGTATAATGTTCAAGTTGTTGTAAAAATATATCTGTCTGGAACAATCTATTCTATCTCGAAATTTTAGCTAATATTAGAATATTATTAACAAATAAATAAAGCAATAATTAAAATATTCTCACATCTTGTACAGATATTAACTGACGTTATATTGATGTTAGCAGCAATATTGAAAATATTAAAATACATTTGTCAATTATAAAGCCAAGCTTTAACGGTATAAATAAAGCTATTACTGTTATCTATTTTATAATTGATTTACTATACTCTTATGTTAGTTTTAGATCCAATAGTAACTATATTCCTACCTACTTCTTTAATGTTTTAAGAACTAACCAAGCTGTGCCCCTTCTTGCTCTAGGTATTTGGAATCTGCGATCATTAAAATGAATTTGCCAAGTAAACTAGTATTTTATTAACAACGAATTATGATTAATTATTACAACGTATCTTAAGTTCTTTAGAAGTGTGGGGAATCTGTATTTTCTTTGGATTGTTGTTTTCTAAAAACTAAACAATTTCAACTGATTTTCTAGATTAATGGTAAGCAATTCTCTTTGGTGTAGTTGCTTTAATCACGCCATATGTTTGCAAAAATACTCTCGGCAGCTATATAATGTAAATACAAATGAATATAACACATCCAGTAGATACGTAAGTATAAAATGATAATATAGAACAAAAATAAATAGATAGCGAAATACTACATGAAAATGGTGTTAAATAATAAAATTAAGAAAGTTTGCCTATTGAACAAAAAGATATACTAAATTCCTTACCTGAAGTTGAAACTAAAAATATAGAATTGGAGCAGGAATCGAAATAAATTGAATCTAAGACGTTATCAAACAGTTATAGAATATAGCCATTCAGTTTGTAGTACAAAACAATTGAGCTCTAAAACGAATTAACAAAAGCAGAATGCGAATACCATAAATCTTTACTAAATGTAAGAGGAGATTACAAACACGAAGCTGCTTATTACGAAGACTTTCTTGTTGGATTTATATTCACTGGATACGGTGTCATTCCAGGTTTCGGAATTATATTGGCAACTGTGGCTAAGTACATGAATAACAACGGTTTTGCTTCTGATGGAGAATCTATAACACAGAAATCTAGTTAAGAAATTAAAAGACAAATTTAGTATTTAATTGAAGATATACTCTAAATTGTGTTCATATTTTTCGGAATATATTTCGCTTTAACTATTTAGGACGCTACAATCTACTTTATGTTAATATTTTTATACATAGTCTTTTTCTACTACTAACTTCTAGATGAGTAATTAATTGAGGCATATGGACACAATGCAGATTATTATACATAATGTGAGAGTAAGAAGAAGAATACATAAAGTAATGACCAGCTTCTTAAATTAAATTAAACTAATGTTATTTATACAGCAATTGCACACACTGACGATGAATTATTAACTAATAAGTGATTGACTGTATAAATATCAGTTCTATACTTTATATGAATGTTGTCACAATATTGTTCATTCGAGAATAAACCAAATTAGGAAAATTCAAATCTCACTATAATTCGTTTGAGTTAATACAAAAATATATTAGTTAAATATTATATTCATTGGCTTATAATAGCTTATTGACATCATACCTGACATATTTATGCCGGTTTAAGTTTTAGTATATATGTTGGTTTAAGTTATCGAAGATTGAAAATATGAATATTCGTTCTTTGAAGTGGAGGAATTGTATTTTAATGAATCTGTACATACATTCTATTGCATATAGTCTACTATACATTTTATTAAAAAATCTTCTCTCTACCACTAACCGAAATATTTTACAATCTTTACCAACTTTAAAATTATTATATATTAAATTCTACATTTTTTGCGAGCCCGCGAACCAAAAACGAAGCCAAATTTTGACTTATACTTCGATTAAAAGCTGTTGAATGAAAACATTTCCCGTTTTAGAACTTCTCACCTTGAAATCTTAAGTCAAAATGAGGCGAACGACCTGTTCCTATTTTCAGCTGGAAATAATAATGTGGCTCTAGCACTGTTTCTAGTGATCAACTACAAATTCGAGCAGAGTGTGGTGAGTCCGCTCATGATAGCGGCTCAGAACAACAACGCTGAGCTCGTGAAAATATTCAAATAATAAAATGGAAGGAAAGATGTTTACGGAACCACTGCGCTCATGTACGCGGTACTAAATGATGCAGACGCGGCTGTGCAAGAACTCGCGAAATACGAACTAAACGAAGTAAATAACTAGAACATGACCGCGAGAGACATCGCACTCGCACTGCACGCAGACCAGAGCATCGTGCAGATTTTAGAATGCGCACAGTGCTGAAGTGTAAGTAGCGTTATGTTTAGCAATTTAGAATTTACTCCAAACATACTTCATTGGAAGATTCGTTATATCAGAATTAATACTCATCTTACTTAAAAGCAAATTGTAGCCCCACAATAAAGTGAAAATTATAATTTGCCAGTTTCACTTAAATATACACAGATGCGCTTCGATAGTTGAAGAAGTGCGATCAGAACCCAAAAGCCCCGAAGAAACTTTCTTTTGCGATATCATTTATAAGCAAGCAATTGATATGTTTTCAACGTTTCAAATAACATTTTAAACACTTTTATTTGTTAGGGCTTCTGTGAAACGAACGCACCTAGCCTCTGGTAGAAAAAGTTCTTTTCTGCGTTAAAAATAGGTGTTCTATTTATAAATATTACACTACTGTGATATATAATATAAATATTAATATAATGTAAAATACGTCCGATCATATTTTTTGAAAGCATTTTCCTGTTATTTAGAATCCTAATAAGAAGTTATAAATTTTCAAAAGATTTTAACATACTTTTTAATAAAAGTGGTACACTGTAATTATATTATGATAATTGCTTGACCTTATTTACTAACAAAAGACTAAAACACATTCACTGGGATTCCCATTATGCGATTAACTGCGCAGTAGGAACTTATTAAAATATTAGAAAGAACTAGGAATCTGTTTCATGTCTATTTTGGAGTTAATTTGCAGGCGACATGTCCTAAATATAATTGTTCATAAGACTCAAGATGGTTATACTGTGTAAACCTCGCAAAGGCTCGATATTATATATTCTGTTAGTTGCTAGAATAAGTTATTTAATATTTTTCAATGTTCTTAGCGGTTCTAAGTCAGAAATAGAATTTTATAATAAACTCAACTTAGTTAGCTGCATCATTGTCTCAATTACGTTAATTTTTGTAATTTTATTTTCGTCTAAATTGAGCTCTGTTAAATTGGTTAGTGTTCTAAGTGGTTCTATATTCGAAATTAAATTGACTGCTAAGTTCAAATAGGTTAGCTGAGTCATTTTTTCAATTCCATCAATTTTTGTTAATTCACATTTATTAATTGTAAGTTTCACCACATTCACAGGCGTTCTGAAAAAATTAACGTTTATACTTTTATTAATCTCAAGTATGTCAATGTTATAACTGTCAGCGAAAAATAAATCGCAAAGTTCAGAATCTTTTTTGATTTTTAGGATTCCTTTTTATTCTTTTTGTTCTTTCTAATATTTCTAAGTCATTTTAATGTCATATTCGTTTAAAAGTTATGCCTACTTTATAAACTCTAAGTTAATTCTTTCATTTGTTTAGATTTATATTTATAGTTCGTTTAAAGTTAAAAATGAGTTAGAACACAGATACAATTCGTAATCTGAATTTTATGGAGTACGTTGAGGAGATATGAATCTATATTTAAAATTTGGAAGAGATTAAATAGATGTAAAATCAGCTATTAAGTTAGAAGCAGCTGAAAATTATTCTAAATTAGTGAGCGCGGAAACAGGTTTAATAAATAATATATTGTTATTATTCAAATTTAAAACTTTAAGTTAAGTCATCTGCTCAATTCCATTTATATCATATAGTTAACAGTCGTTAACAATTAATTCTATTACATTTCTCGGTACATTATCAAACCTCAAGTTATTACACTATTTTATTGATACTTTAGTTATGTTTTATTCATCTACAAATTAAATACTTGTAAGATTGGGTTCATTCTCTATAGTTAGTTCATTTATGCTTCCATCTATTAAAAGTCTTGCAAAAATATGAATATTATCAATAATTTTAAGCATTTTTCTATGATTTTCTTTGTTCGAATCAATTAATTATTGAGCTGCCTCAGTAGTTCCTAAGTTTTCACCAAGATATTATTCGAAATCAGATAATGAAGGTTCTATTAATTTTGGATAAGTGGTAAGTTTGAATTAAAAGAATTTCATTTTTGTAATATACTCTAAATCATAAATTAAGTTAGTTTTTATTATTAATTCTATAATATTCAGATCTTTTAACGGCTCACAGAATAATATCTTGTTATTTGATATATCCAAATATTAAAGGTTTGCCAGTTCTTTCAAACTCTCAATATTATAAATATCATTCGATGAAAGGTCCAGCCTCTTTAGATGTATAAGTGCTCCTAATTCGAATATATTATGAATTTCATTTCCACTTAGGATTAGGTCGGTTATCTACTCCATTTGGTAGATATTGGAAATGTGTTTCAAGTTTGAGTTCTTCACAATTAATATCTAAACGTAAATAGGAACCATGTCGAAGATTATATTTTGGCAGCCCTCAATTGTTATCTTTTTCGCCTTATAAACATCTGCAAAAAGTAAATTCATGACTTCATTATCGTTATTTATTATGAGTTCGTTGTTAAATATTTTGTCTTGATATTTCTTAAGCATTGCATCGTTATTTTGGTGATATTTTTGACTCATTTTCAAATTTGTTATTTATCTTGTAATCAGTCCAGCGTTAATATAATCTTTATCAGATATTTCATTCTGCTCACTTTGCCAAGTTCGTGTACAGTTCGAATGGCTCATAATGGTAGAAAAATCTTGGATTTTATTTTTCTGTGTTCTAAGATCTACAAGCATTTTGAAGTCTTTACAAATCTCAACTGAAAGAATTAAATTAAACGAAATATCCAAATAAACTATTGCAGTCATGTTTTATAAGCTCATTATTGTACTAATTTTATTATGGCTTATGTTCAAAATTTTAATGTTAACCATGTTGTCCAACTAGTTGATTTAGGTTACTTGATTGTAACTTATATCTAGGTTTTCAAGTTCAATCAAGGTTTCAAGACCATCTATTGTCTTAATGTAATTCTGATTGAGATCAAGTGATTTAAGGTTCGTGAGAGTTTTCAATTTATCTACGTTCTCCAATTTATTTAGAGATAAATCTAAAATTTTCAGATTCTTCAAGTTTCCAATGAACTCTAAACTATCATCTGTCAGCAAATTTTGCCCTAAGTTCAATTCGGTAAGTTAAGTCATTATTTCCAAACCGTTTATTTTAACAGTTGTTAGGAAACAATTATTAATGATTAGTCGTTTAACTTTCTTTGGAGTTACTTAAAGATTCAAATTTTTACATAACTATAAGTTTAATTCGTCGATTTCTAACCGATCAAAGAACTAAATACTTTATAAACTATGTTCAACAATTTTTAATGTTTTGTTTTGTATAGATTGTTAAAATTATGATAAAAGAGCTAATACTGTGTCAGAATCAAGGTATTTCTGAAATAATGTTTTGAGTTCTTTAACTTTAGCATAAGAATACAAAGAACCGAGACACTTTTTATAAACTTCGTCAGTCGGAGTTGTTTGCATCTGAAACGCATTACCTTTAAAGTGAGGTAAATCTAATATAATTTGCAAATCATGAATATGGTTACCATCGACAAACACTTATTTTAAGCCAGTGAGGGTCTTGATTGGATCTATGAAAATTATATTATTATTCGAGAAGTCAACACGCTCTAAATTTGTTATTTTCTAAACACCATCGATTGATGTAAGTTTCGAGTTCGTGATCGCAAGTTCTTTCAACTGTTTTGGAGTTGATTCAAAGTTAATGTTGTAGCACTTGTTAAAAATAACTTATGTTGCTTTAATACAATCTGTGAACCTGAAATGAGTTACATCATGATCATCATCTACCTCTAACTTCCCATTTTCGACTTGAGATGCATATCGTTTTACCATCTTGATCATGTAGTCACTTTCTTATTTATTAACTAGTAAGTCTTACATCATCTATTCAGCTTCCACAGAGTCGTTTAATAAATGCAAATACAACTAAAAGTGAGTCAATGACGCAATCTTTTGTGGAGTGAGCCACTTGACTTCGAAATTTTGGTGATTTATTAGAGGCAACGAATCCACAATATAGCTGTTAGTTGCATTAAACTTCTTTAAGTTTGGAAGCTGCAATACTTATGACACTTCAATTATCTGAGTATTCTAGATAATCAAAGTTTTCAACTATTTGTGAACCACGATGTCGTGCAAACTGTACACCGTATTTCCGCTCACATCCAAGTATTCGAGACTAATAATGTTTTCAAGGCCTTTTAAACTCAAGAGATTACAAAATCTTATTGTAAGGTGCTTAACATTCACCGGAACTAAGTCCAACTTCGTGTGTAGTATGTTTTCGATCCAAATTTTCTCCTAATTTTTTATTTCTAGACCTATAAGCTCTGTTATGTTGGTGATTTTATAAGAGTTTTCAAAATTTGTCATTTTTTGAAGGTGCGGAGTGGAACAAAAATTGAATTTATTAATATCATATTATCCGAAATTTAAACTCAACAATATATAATTCTTGTTACTGATATTTGGCTTTTTTGTTGTTGGTTTCTTATTGAACATTAGAAATGTGATGATTAAAGAAAAATGATGACCAGTATAGACGTAATTTACGGTGTGATGTCTCCATTACCTCAAATGATAGCATTTTCACTTCTTAGAGGATAGGTCAACTCGCTTACAAGGTGTGTATGTATAGTAAAATTCAATAAAATCAATAATTATAAACAAAATAATAATTATAGGAAATTAGGGAGAAGCTAACTGAAAATTAAGTTAGCGAATCAGGTCAAACTAACCTTTGCAAGTTAGAGCGAAGATTATAAACTTATATCACCATATCGTTCAATAATAGTTATATCACCAGAGTTAACAAAGAACTAAGTACTATATGTAGGAAGACCGGATATCAGTATTTAGTCAAAGGAGTTCAGAACTGGGAAGCGAGAACCAGTTTCTGGAAATTATGTTACAGAATCAGGTAAAACTGGTCTGCTAACAACTCAGTGAGGGCCCTATTGGGTCTTTACTGAGTGGGCATAAATGACGGGTTGAACCTGTTTTGAAAGTGGAAACACTGGTGTGCGAGGCCTATGTTTTACTTTCGAAAGTCTCAATAAAGTCTGTTATGAAAATGGAAACATCATATTGGGCTTTCAAGTTGAATATTAAATAACACATCACAACGTTGAGTGATCTAATTTTAAATTAATACCAGTTAAAAATATAATACTGTTAAATATAATACTATTTTTTTATATTCTTTTTAAAGCCCATGTTTTGCTTTCGAAAGTCTCACAGTCGTTCGTTTGTGCCATCTAGAGAAAGTGAGATACTACAGAAATTATTGTGCATATTGTGCTTGTTTTATATTACTTGCACAATTTTTAATTGAAGTAACCCCCTTATAAACAAGGCAAAACATTATTTATCATATTATCATTTATCAACACAATTTTACGAACCTACGAACCAAAACTTATGAACTCGCCCTCGGATTTCGACTGCGAAAACGGAATCCCGTTCACAGATTTAAACCAACTCGCGAAAAACGTCTTCCAATTCGCCTCCCATTAATTAACACAAATAGAAGCCGACGATCTGTTTCTTTACTCTGCCGGAGATAATTACATTAAGTTGGCCCAGTTTCTAACGCAGAATTACAAATATTAAAGGTAAGGGATCACCCCGCTCATGATAGCGGCTCAGAACAACAACGCTGAGCTCGTGAAAATATTCAAATAATAAAATGGAAGGAAAGATGTTTACGGAACCACCGCGCTCATGTACGCGGTACTAAATGATGCGGACGCGGCTGTGCAAGAACTCGCGAAATACGAACTACACGAAGTTAATAACCAGAACATGACCGCGAGAGACATCGCACTCGCACTGCACGCAGACCAGAGCATCGTGCAGATTTTGGAATGCGCACAGAGCTGAAGTGAGAGGTTAGCCCAACTATTTTAATGGGGAACACAACTATTTGGATACCATAACTTAATATAAGAACTGTAAATAAGTCTGAGTTCGCACCCATATTTATAAATAATAAATAGAATTATTTAAATTATATTTTGCAAACATGTGTCTGCTAATAGTACTTTCGTTTTGAGAAATAGAAATTCACATAAAATATTAATTCATTTCATTAAATAAATGTTCCACATTACGCATTTGTGTAACGTCTAAGTTTGAGGATGTTGTCTAAGTTTTGCTATTATGAACATTATTACAACACATTTTCAAACTAGTACAATAACCAATTGGTGTTCCTGAATTAAACGTCGAATACATCTAACACCAAACGCACCGTTCATGTTTTACCCGGATTAGTTCTTCAGTGCGAAATATTCAAAAATGTTAGAATCTGTATGTAAATAACTATTTACAAACGTTTTATATGTTATTGAACATCAAAACTTAAAGATGTAATTATAAATCACAAAATGTTAGAGTATAAAAGTTAAAATAGATGCAATATGTAAAATATCCAGGAGCTAAAACTGATCCAGTTTGAAAACTATTCTCGGTATTTTCAAGCCTTATAATATGCCCTCGATTGCATCCACTTTAAAATCGGTCCCGAAAATTACCCACTTCTATCGTCGAGATGTGTGGTGCGAAAAACCGCGTGTTTTGGGACAGCTAAAAAACAATCATATTTCCATCATCAATTTCCAAAAACAGTATTATTGTTAATGACATGTCAATTTGTGGGATTTTCCTATATATATTTTCTTATTTCCTATATATATTTTATTATTAAGTATAAAAATTATTTTAATAAAATAACCATGTGTTTTACTTTTATGATGATATTATTTTATAATATTTTATATGTTTAATAATATGAAAACTATCTTAAATATAATTATAATTAAGCATACAGAAGTATAGACGTAATTTACGGTGTGATGTCTTCTTTAATTAAGCATACAGAATAACATTTATTTTTACAAATACATTATATAATAAATATTTGTTCGCCTGTCTGTTTGTTGTATATGAAATAGTAAAACTGAGATCATATTTTATATTAAGTATACAGATAAACATAGATCATACAAATGTTAATAAAATAGTATCTTAAATGTCCCATCCACCTCGTACATTATATGAAACATTGTTGCGGAAGCAAATACGGCTTTGTGCTCACCTGGTACATCATCGGGTTTTTCGCACTGTTCATAGGCGGAATCACTGCCTGCAAGGTATCGCAGTCAGAACAGTTCGTGGTCTACTTCACCGGCGTGAATGGAAAAATAGGCCACGAAGTCCAATACAAGAGTGTAAACAGATACGTAGGTCAGGGTATCATCGCTGCCATAGTTGGTTGCGCTGGGTTCATAATCGCGTGCGGCTACGCTTGTGTAATTCCAAAGGACAGCGATGTTCCAGTTCAGCAAATGGTGTAATATCAGTAGGTAGTATCTCAACCGTCATATCAACCACCTTAAAACTCTGTTTCCACGATGTGATCCAAATATTAACTATAGGCATTAACTCTTATTTTTTAATACTATTTTTAAATTATTTACTGCCATCTAAAAATATCAGATAGGTGGGTATGCTTATGTGTCTTTTATGCTGTCTACTTATAAATTAATATAATTAGATTGAAAATTGTGTTAAATAATAAAATTAAGAAAGTTTGCCTATTGAACAAAAAGATATACTAAATTCCTTACCTGAAGTTGAAACTAAAAATATAGAATATGAGCAGGAATCGAAATAAATTGAATCTAAAACGTTATCAAACAGTTATAGAATATAGCCATTCAGTTTGTAGTACAAAACAATTGAGCTCTAAAACGAATTAACAAAAGCAGAATGCGAAAACCATAAATCTTTACTAAATGTAAGAGGAGATTACAAACACGAAGCTGCTTATTACGAAGACTTTCTTGTTGGATTTATATTCACTGGATACGGTGTCATTCCAGGTTTCGGAATTATATTGGCAACTGTGGCTAAGTACATGAATAACAACGGTTTTGCTTCTGATGGAGAATCTATAACATAGAAATCTAGTTAAGAAATTAAAAGACAAATTTAGTATTTAATTGAAGATATACTCTAAATTGTGTTCATATTTTTCGGAATATATTTCGCTTTAACTATTTAGGACGCTACAATCTACTTTATGTTAATATTTTTATTCATAGTTTTTTTCTACTACTAACTTCTAGATGAGTAATTAATTGAGGCATATGGACACAATGCAGATTATTATACATAATGTGAGAGTAAGAAGAAGAATACATAAAGTAATGACCAGCTTCTAAAATTAAATTAAACTAATGTTATTTATACAGCAATTGCACACACTGACGATGAATTATTAACTAATAAGTGATTGACTATATAAATATCAGTTCTATATTTTATATGACACAATAATTATATGCCACAATATTGTTCATTCGAGAATAAACCAAATTAGGAAAATCTCACTCTAATTCGTAAAATATATTAGTTAAATATTATATTCATTATATTCATTTCTAAAATTATTATATATTAAATTCTACATTTTTTGCGAGCCCGCGAACCAAAAACGAAGCCAAATTTTGACTAATACTTCGATTAAAAGCTGTTGAATGAAAACGTTTCCCGTTTTAGAACTTCTCACCTTGAAATCTTAAGTCAAAATGAGGCGAACGACCTGTTCCTATTTTCAGCTGGAAATAATAATGTGGCTCTAGCACTGTTTCTAGTGATCAACTACAAATTCGAGCAGAGTGGGGTGAGTCCGCTCATGATAGCGGCTCAGAACAACAACGCTGAGCTCGTGAAAATATTCAAATAATAAAATGGAAGGAAAGATGTTTACGGAACCACTGCGCTCATGTACGCGGTACTAAATGATGCAGACGCGGCTGTGCAAGAACTCGCGAAATACGAACTACACGAAGTAAATAACTAGAACATGACCGCGAGAGACATCGCACTCGCACTGCACGCAGACCAGAGCATCGTGCAGATTTTGGAATGCGCACAGTGCTGAAGTGAGAGGTTTGTTGAAGTATGTTTAAAGTAAATGAGATATTACTAATTATTTGTGTAACTATTAGTATTAGCTTGTTTTTAGAAGGGAACTACGCAGCAATTGATGGTATTTTATATTTCATTACTATGTTTCATCACAATTTGGTTCCAATTCAAATTAAATATTTCTTGGAGTTCATTCAAGATCGCCACTATTATATCTACCACTCTAAATAGATAATGATATATTAAAAAATTATATTAATAATAATATTAAATAACTGCAGTATTTCATGTATTCAGCTTCAAAATTAAACAAAATTTCCACATTTTGCATCTGAATAATATCTTTACTCATCGGCTACGCCAAGGCACTCTTTTTAGCTATTAAAAGAAGCACAACATAATTTCAAACTAGTACAAAACCCAATCCTTTTATATGCATTTGTTTCTCTATACATCATCATACACCAAAACGCGCCGTTCATGTTTTGCCCGGATTAGTTCTTCAGTGCAGCGATTTCTGCGCTCTGAACCGTGTTTACGTTTGTTAAGTTGTTTATGAGCCCGTTTATTCCTATTATTGAGCTTTGAACACTTCTAACATCATTTCTCGCACTGTCAATTTAACTTTGTAGATTAACATTTACTCTGTTCTGCGTGTCAAATTATTGTCTTGTTGAAGAATTAACACTTGTTATAGATTAAGATAACTATGCGCTTGATTGCTGAATTTACTGGATCAGGGAATTGTTCACTCTCTAAATATCATTTTGCACATTCCCAAATTACAGTGTTGTTGAACTAATATATATAACAGCAGTGATTAGTTCACACTGTCAATTTGCTTCTGTATTTGAATATTTTATTGCATAATAATATTTTGAAGGTTTGACGTATTACGCTTTAAATTCTCTTCAGCTTATTGCCAACTTTACATTAATTGTTGGTTTAATTATGTAACATTGTTCATTAATTATCTTTCTAATTAATTATCAGTCTAATTAAGATATTTGAGTAAAAATAGAATATCTACACATTCATTACCATCCAATAAGTATCCAAAACTGCATTCGCAGTCCAATCCATTAAAATTAAATGGCTCTATACACATCAATGTAAAATTCTATTATTAAACTCCGTTTAGTAATATATTTTTACAGAGACCATATACAACTTATTATTGATTGGAACATAACTTACAACTAATTAATGGTTCTTGAGTAATTTATAGTTTCCTTTCATCATTCACTAAATTAACTATATTAGAACACAACCTCAATTGTTGTACTAAAATGATAACATAATGCTATAATTATGCAATAATATTTGCATTTTCATTATTCTAATTAAAGTCGTAACCAGTTATGTTAGATTCGTTAATTATAAAATTGACTTAAACATTTAAATTAAAAATTATACCACTACTTAGTTTACTTTTGAATCTGAATTAAATTTATGTTGACATAATATTAACTGTGTTCAGTGCTCTTTACATTACAGTTGATAAATATTATCCGTTTGCGATAAATACAAGTTATGAATTAGTAAGTTATATATCACAGTTTTAACATATTAAAGAACCATACACAACAGAAAATATAATGGTAACATTAATTAGTGATTACTGTATTTGTTATTTGTTATCGTGTAATCCAAACACAGCAAAATAAGTTACATCATTAACTTAAATAGTTATACTAGTTTCTTACACTTTGTTGTTTAGTATAAAAATACTATTAGACTATTATGACAATATTAGATTGTTATTCATTAATAGTTTGTTAAGTTAATGTGTTTTAAGACAATAATTAAATTATTAATTGTCAACTATTAATTATTAATCGCATATATTATGATTGAAGTTATTATTTACAATTTTATATAGTATAGAACATATCATTAATTTTTATGAAATATATTTGATACTTCTGGGCTAAATTAGTTACAACAAAATATCGCAGACATGACAATATTTTCAAAAATAATTGATATTGAGGGAAACGAAAATAATTATGTTAGTAAGGATTGATATCTGCGACAGAATTATATTATATTTATTTTTATTCAACTTTAAAATTTATCTATTTCTATCATCTTTTTTTGTGTTCTAACTTTTACACATACAATTTGAATATTCTTATAATTGATTTAATCTGTTGAGCCAAGTTATAACTATATCCAATTCATTTTAGTTTATCTACTGTTGCATTAATGATCAACATCAAAAAATACAAAATTCTTAACAACTTATTTGAAGTTAAATATCGTTTCCTAGAAATTTTAAAGTTAAAGTGACAAGCGCTTTTTAGCACAAATGATCTCTTGTAGAATTTATTATATTTTGATAATTGTTTATTTTATTGTTTGATATAAAAGAACAAAAAGTCATAATTATTTAACAATAATATTTCTCAAACCAATTTTAGAAGATGTATATTTAAATTAATATCGAACTATATTGTCACCTTACATTTTATAAAGTAGTATTTTTCAAAAGCGATTCTATCAAGGACAAGAATATTTCAAATAATTTGATTTTAAAGACTTGAACCTGGATCTCAAGTTTAATATCGATTTTGTACATTTTACAACACTATTGATGCCCTGTAAATATAATGATTACAATTATAGAATATGAATAATTTAAGGAATAATTCATGCTAGATATTATTAGTTAAATTGCTGAATGTACCAACATTTTTATTTTTCATAGTTTTCAAATTCTGGAAACTAAAATTACAACATTTGAATTTGGACTAATATATATTTTAAAGTTCTAAAAATTTTATGGTGTTCGATTTGAGTAATGAGTGCGATTTTAATATTATATTAAAACTACTAATTCAATATTATTTAGTCATTACATTAAATTTTTAATTTCAAATTAATTTAAGAAGTGAAAATGTTAAATTAATTTACGTCGCACATATTTGCTTATATATAACATATTATAAAATAAATGCTCCTTACTGATTATTTATAAAATTATTATCATGTTATCGCAGTCATAGTTATTTTATTCTCATTTCAATTACGTTTTCAATTCGCCTCGCTCATTGTACTAAAATCTGAAAACCATTTTGTACTAAAAATATATATAAATATTAAGTAGTCAAAACTTATGTTCCTTATGTTGTTCGGTGTCGAAGCAAATATATTCAATGCGTTAATGGGCTAGATTCTCAAATGCGGAGACACATATGGTGATAATCAGGTGATTCAACTCGTTCTTCGAAACAGCACTGTGCGAGCAATTCAATATTCTTACCAAGAGATCATAGATCCTGAACAAGCTAGTATTATTACAGTGGTGCGCTAACAGAGAGGCGACGTGGCACCAACTGCGTGACACCAACGTTCTACCAGAAGTTACCTTACTTATTACTAACAAATTATTTTTACCCATTTTATTTAGTTTAAATTTATTGAATTTTATTCTTTATAAATAAATAATTGACAATTGAAAGTGATGATATGAGAAAATAAAAAAGATGAAAAATTACATCAATTCTGGAGCCAACAGTGCATTAGCTCCTGTTCGCTATTTTCCCTCAATATAAGCAAAGGTTGCTTTGTAAAACGCGATCTCTTGTGTTTAAACAGCTTTTCTAAGGATTTTGCTTGTCAATAGCAAATAAAGCCAGCCATCGTCTCCAATCGGGTTCTTGTCATTTTAATCGTTAATTTCGACTATTTTTGGTTAAAATAGTACTTCCATTCAATATCTGCATGGTTATCAATCGTAGACTAATGACTAATGATTAAATTTATACTCGTTTTGATCGTCGATCATCGTATATTTTGAATTTTAATTGTCTTTTGGTTGGCTTTAATAGCCAGTCATATCAGTTTCATAAATGAATATTTATCAAAATATATTTAATTCACTGTTAATCCGTGTAGTAGTTCTAACTGAATATGATTTCAATCTTTTTATTCATAAATTGATTCTGCTCGTTTATTTTTAAGTTGATTTATTCTTTCTGGTTTATTATTTACTCTTTTAACTTTAACATTCTATTCTCATTTAATATTTTTCTGATCTACTTTTGGGAATTGTGAACAGAGAGTATTTTGTTGTAGAACTTGAGCTCGTCTGTTGTTGGAACTTTTTGATCTGAGAAGACATATTCTGAAAAATTTGGATGGTGTTTTAGTGTTTCTGCATTAGTAATTTTGTTATAGCTAAAAGACAAGTTTTGCAATTAAGTTAACTTCGCTAAAGGAGAAACATCAATAATGCTTGCTGATTTTATAATAATTTTTTCAAGTATTTTTAAGAGCTACAACGGATGCAAATCAATAACTTACGTTAAAGCTATATCTAATGTTTTTAGATTTTTCATAAATTATAGAGACCATATGTCAGAAATATTAGTTTCAGAGATATTTAATTCAGTTAGTTAAGTGCAGAACTTAAGAGGCCCGATATTTTAAAGCTATTTATTTTTGCCTAAATTTAAACTTTACAAATCTACGAAGTTAGAAAGGTATGTTATTTCCATAATATTGTTATTATATAGGTTTAAACTGAATAGCTGATGAGGGATAGTTCGTAGATCTGTGGTTTTTGTTTACGACAAATTTAAACTCTGTAATTTTAGAGAATGTTATAACCCAGATTTATCTTGTAGGATGTTACCGTTGAGTGATAATTTCAATAAATTCGGCAAAGCTACTGTGTAAGAAGTTAATATATTGTATTATAAATTTAAGATTGTTAATTCGGAAACAGATTAAAGTGCTGAAATATCTTCGATACAGTTACTTCCTAAAATGAGTTACTTCAAGTTTTTGAGTTTATAAATACTGGAAATATCAGATATTCTATTACCTGAGAGGTTTATTTCAGTTAGGTTAGTGAGGAATGATACAGGATAAAAATGTTTTATAAATCTTCTAATATGATGATATTCAAATTTTGTAGTTCCTTATACGAACTCTAAATTAAAGAAAAGCAAATTCCTATTTATGGCATCTTCCCAAGCTTCTAGTGGAATATAAGATCTATGCAATAGGTCTTTCATTTGTTGTGAATCAAGTATTTCTAGTATTTTGGAGGAGCCAAAGTGTTTTAACAATTATTCTTCACTTTCGATTAAATGATTAGGTTGCATGATTATTGCTTGGAGTGGAAATAAATATTTTCAATTACATTATTTTATAAGTAAGTATCAAGTTTAAAGATTAAATAGTTTAGACTTAAGTCATCTTAAGTCACAATTACGTATAAAAAGACAATAATAATTTTGTCACTTTTCCTTTAATTCTATTTATACAACTAATATATTGTAATTATAATTTTAGCATCATATTTCAAGCATATTCACTATAATATGAAAATATTTTTATTTTCATCGTTTTTGTTAGAATTTAATTAATAATTCCAGATTCGCTTTCAGTTTCTTGATTTGAACTTGCATTGAGTATATTTGGTCATAACGTATTATAAAATACAGTGGTGGGCCCTCGAAATGCTTTTTTGAATTAGGAAGAAGAATGAAGTTTATTATTTGAATCTTACTTATATCACTGTCCGGCTTAATAATGAGTGTGTTCTCCCTCCTCATCAATACACTCATTAACTCTATTTACTATTGATTTGTAAAGTGATTCAATCACATCAAGGCCTGGTTGAGCCTTGGATAGCTGTGCTACAATAATTAAAGTATATAACTCTGTATATACTTCAATAATAAGTTTCAACTTTACCAAACGTTGTATAATTTAACAATCAAGAAAATTGATTTCTCATTATAAAATGGAAGTGGAAGATCATAAGTAAAATAACTGTTGTTTTAGAGTAGCATCAATATATTATTTAATGCTGGGCCCGACTAACCCACTTGATTCTATTCTTCAAGAAACAAAAATGCATTCATAATTTGTATATTGAGAATGAAAGCGACTGTAACTACCTGAATTATAATTCTAATTATAAATTACATATTGCGTCCGTACACCAATTGTTGGATCCTCTTATTCTTTTCTCCAATCCAGCTTAACCTCCATATATTTTCGAGATAAAATCTTTCATAAATTAGCTTTGTTGACTAAAACGTAGAAATTACATAGGGACATCTTAAACAAGTGATATAACTAGTTCAGATTGGTACAATATTTTATGAATTCCTCCGTTGGACCCAGAAATGAAGAGAATACAAACGCTTCAGAACTGCCTAAGTTTGTTAAGTGAATTAGTTGACCTTCCCTAAACATCTTCTACTGCGTTTATTTTTGTCATTGCCGTCCTTTTATTGCATGTGGTAATTTCTATTTTTCCTTTTTGGAATATTAAATACCGACTTTGAATAGTCGATTATGATCCAATACGATCGAAATTATATTTTTGGCCCTCTTGTGTTAATGAGTAGTTCATGAATAATCTCCAACTTGAGATTATTTATTAGAATTTATCATCCGCATTAGAAGTGGCAAAATATTTTAATATATAATTACTCACATAGTAAACAAGAAAAAGCAATTCCACCTCCCATAACTGTAGATGCTCGCTGACTATTTATAAAATATTATTGTAATATATGTAATGTTATTACATAATGTATATAATGTAATACATGTTTATATATTTCAAATATATTTCACTTGAGGATCTTCTAGAAGACGGCTTCCATTTTCCTCTTTTCTTCTTTTAGGACTTGAACTTCGAGTAGTGCGTTTTTGAGTTCCGTTTCTAACACTCCACTTTTTTATTTCGCGTATTCTTTTTGTTTTATCATTTGCTTCAGTTTCGCGTTTTCGGTTTCAAGAGTTTTAATTGTTAAATCTTTCTATTCCAGATTCGCTTTCAGTTTCTTGATTTGAACTTGCATTGAATATATTTCCCTAATTGGAACCTTCGGGTCCTCGGGAACATTTGGTTTGTTCGTTTTCAACGTTCGGGCGATCAACGCCTTCGCCAATAACTGCTCGGCCATGAGCTCCTTCGTTAACTGTCTGTTTGACTGGACGCTGGGGTTATTTGACTCGGACAGAACGGATGCGGAATTTAATAAGTCGTTGATTTACTGAGGGCTCATTAGTTATTGATAGTGCTGCTTCAAATCGGCGGGTTTAAGCGGCATCGTGTTCTCGGCGTCAATGCGCGTGTTCGTGAACAACTACCGCATTTCTACTTCAGGGCTCTGAGAAACTTTATCGGGCGCCTTAAAACTCGAAGGAGGGTCCAATTTCGTATCATCCTCAAAGGTCGGTATTTTAGCACCATACTTTGACAAATAATTGTTCAACACGTCATCAATTATTTCAAATTTTGACATTTTACAGTGAAGTGGTGAACTATAAATATAATATATTAATTATTAATAAACAGATGTAAAAATAACCCCTTTTCACAATTATTCATCATTTAACTATCAAATTTTCACATTGATATATTATTTCTGGATATTTTTATGATAGCTATTCTTTTAATTCGTTTGTAGCCTCTATGCACGGCATTCTAGCTTAAATCGTAACAAAAGCTTGATCCCAGTCAACTACTTCTCTTTCAATTTTTATATCATCAATACGACCTGCGAATCTTTAAATATCTGCACTTAATTGATGCATAGCAGAACTATTATTCTAAATACACAATTTAATACTGATTTTCTTCCCTAAGGAAACGGATCCTAATTTATATATGAGTTATAAACGAGCAATATCTATATTGCCACCACACATCACAATTGCGACTTTTTTGTCCTTTTCTATTTCTAGCTTTTTGTACATAAGAGCTGTGAGTCCCATAACTCCAGCTCCTTCACATAAAGTCTTTGTTGTTAAAAGAACATTGATAATTGTTGCTGCTATTTCATTTTCGTCAACAGATACATATTAATCTATTTGTTGCAAAATAGAATTATGTATTCCTCCTGGTTATTTTACATTACATCCATCTGCAATCGTTGCAGCAGTTTTATTAACTTCTTTGAGTTAATTATTTTTGTTATAATCTTCTAATGGGAAGACGCGAGATGCTTAAATACCAATGATTTTGATATTTGGATTTAGTAATTTTGCATACGAATAAATACCGCTTATCATGCCACCTCCTCCAACGTTTACTAAAATATAATCGATATCTTTTATTTATTGCATTAATTCATGAGCAATTGTAGCTTAACCCTCAATCACATCTAAGTGATTATATGGTGGAACAAATACCCATCCTCTTTCAGCTGCTAAATTCATAGCATAAGTATTTGAAATATCAAATACTGCGCCATATTTTATAACTTCAGCTCCATAACGTAAAGTATTATATAATTTTGTTAGAGGAGCAGTTTCGGGGCAAACTATTGTGCATTTAATTCCAAGAAGTTTGGCTGTTTTTGCGACACCTTATGCATGATTGCCTGCTGAGCAAGCTACGACTCCTTTTATGGTTTAATTATTTTCTTTGAACTGGTTATATGCTTTTAACAGCATGTTGGAGGCGCCACGGATTTTAAATGAACCAGTTTATTATAGGTTTTCCATTTACAATATTATCTTCAGCCCTAATTGATCTGAGTAAGACTTATCTTCTATAATTATCGTGTCGTCTGTCGCTTTGCTTTTCTTTAATAAATTACTTGCATTTTTAACGCTTTCAATGGTAATATCTGAGAATCCCTTGGTAACAGATTCATATTTTAGATCTGACGCATCAGCTTTTTCATTTTAGAAGCTTACGGCCTTAGGTTTGTTGATATGCGGTATATTTGATTCAAAGTTTACTTCAACTGTGCATTTGATTGCTTTTGCGAATTATTCTTTCAGATTAACGATTTGGTCGTAGCTACATGATTTACACTGTACAACAACTCCATCTGCTATGAATCTGAAGTGATGTGCAGATATTGCGTTATCTTTAATGATTTGCATGAGCATGGTGGTATCTGTCATTCTGGTAGTGTTGTAGTGCACTGTTACGTTAACAAGTTCGTATGTTTCTTCTAAACATTAAAACAAGTAGTCGTCAACGTATCCGCACTAATCTTGGTTTTTATCGCTGGTTATGATCGCTCCAGTAACTAAACAAACTATTTTGTCCGTTGGTTTGAACATGAATTTGTAGTTCATTACAGCGCACAGTGGGGTGATGAACATCCCAGTAGCCAGTGTGTGCGTTGCGTTTAAAAACTGCTTGAAGCTCTGAATGTTCTCTTTCCTTGGGCATTTAACCGGTTCAATTTCTTGTTAATTTTGAGAAACTACGAACATATTATTAATCTCCTTGAACAAAATGGAATGCATGTGGTCGTATGAGTTGAATTCAACTTGTAAAAGATTGTTAGGCAGGGTGTCAAAATAATACTTTAATCCGTCTAAAGAGACTGTTCCGGTGTGTTTACGGTCAATGTTGAAGAAGAAGGAGCCGAAAGAGATGTTCTGGTTCATGGACTGGATCCAAGACACGAGAGCTGGATTATCGTCTGATTGCGTTTCAATGGTTGAAACTATCTTATACTTAGTAATTTTGGATAGAGCATGCACAAAGTCGTTACGCGTGAAAATAGTCGTCTCGTGGGGCACCACTATGTAATCGGGCTGCATTTAGTGATTATTGAAGCAGATCTACAGTTTGTGTAGAAAATCCTTAACAAGATGATCCAAAGATTTACTCAAATCAGTGTTAGATATTGCCTGAATCTGCTTGTACTTTGACTCAGGCACTATGCGCGCCTTCAGCTGCAAAGCACCGTATAAAAAGTACAACTAGGAAATTTACAGTGAGTGTTACGTGCGGTCCAGTACTATATCCAGCGGAATATCAAATTGCTTGCAGGCTGCAGCTATCGGAAGCAAATGCTGCCAAATGGACTACTGTCTGACAAATAGGCAAAGCCCCTTCTCACATCCAAGCTGTGAAATCAACTGACGGTACCCACGGCAAGCTATGTGATCAAAACCAGTAATGTTTTCCAAAACAAAATGCAAGTCGCATCTAGCATCTTCGGATAAGATTTAATACTACTTGAATATTAAGGGGTCTTTTTCTTGTTGTTCGGTCACATCCTCAGTGAAGGAAAGTACAGGTTCAATATTTGAAAGTTGCGACTCTCTTCTTGGTTAGACTAATTTAACACTCATTGGACTTGTTTCAGTTAGTTTTGATTTGGATAATTTTGGAGATATAGCGTATAAAACGCCGGGGATCTTCGGTTTGACTCCAAACTGACTATTGCGCATATTGGGAGGTGGTTTCAATTGTTTATTGTGTTTATTTATCATGTCATCTAATTTCCAATCCATTTATAGGATATATGAAAGTGTGTGTAATCTCGATTGATATGCTTTTGAACGAGCCTGGGCACAACAGGCTGTTAATCAAGTCAAAAATATTGGAGCGCCCTGGTTTCGATTTGTATGTGTTGCCAGAGTACATGACTACCGGTTTCGTCTCCGATCCAACTTCTTGTTTTGAGACGATGGAAGGTGCTACTATTGCCTTTTTGAAAGATCTATCGTAATCAATTAATGCTGCCATTTGCGGGACACTTATAATTAAAGAAGATAACGATATATTTAACCGTTTTGTCTTCATAAACAAGCAAAAAGTTGCCTCCTACGACAAGCGCCATTTATTTTCGCCCGGAAACGAGCACCTGAAGCTCTCCAAACCAAACAAGCGTGTGTTCGTCACCTATTAAAACACAAAAATCCTCCTTCAAATCTGCTACGACCTCCGTTTCCCAGCGTTCACGCACACGTACCCAGACATGATTATATGGGTTGCAAACTGGCCCATACAGAGAATAACCGCCTGGAACACCCTCTTGAAAGCAAGGGCGATTGAGAACTAATGCTTCGTCATCGGGTGCAACAGAATTGGAACTGATCAGGGACTCGTGTACGAAGCAAGCAGCTAGGTGATTAATTACATGGGAGAAGCTATAGTGGGTGAGGTAATTGAAGCTTAGCTTGACTTTAAAGGAGCAGCCAAATTTAAGGAGGGATTCGGAGCATGGAGGGACGCTGACAAAGTCATTATCGAGGGCGTTGAGGACGTGGTAATCGACATGAACGAGTGAAAAGTTTACAATATTTTTAAGTTTATCTATTTTAACTAATAATACAATGTATGTTCAAAAGTAGATAGTCAATATTAATGAATAGCTGTGTAATATAATTTAGTCCAACTATAAACTTTAAGAACTCAGTATTTAACATTAGTTTTGCATTTGCAGTCATGCATTTCCCAAGTTTAATTATCAATCTCTTGTTTAATATCGCTTTAAACGGTGTTATTACTTGATTAACTGTTTTCTTTCAAGTGTTTGATAGTTTATGATTCTGCTCAATAATTAATAACAATTATTAAATGAACACAGTTTGAAACGATATTAAACTTGTATATCACTTCTACACTGTTCTAGGCTTCCTGGGATAAGTTGGAAGCGCGTAGCAATCAATTCCTGGGAACATTTTCTTCTGTGGTCTCCAATTTTGTTAGTCTGTTTGCACTTGTGTAAACACCTGTTTTCCTTATCCGTGCATAGCTATTTTCTCCTATTATATCGCACCACGAATAATCGCTGCATCATTCACGGCATTATAGGGCTCTTTTTCTCTTTTGGTCATTTATTGTCTTAGAGTGGTACTAAATTAAACTAATTAATATTTACATATGCATCTAACCAAGCGAAAACTTTAACTAATGTTTAATTCAAAAATTACTGTTTAATTCAAATTTGTTTACATTAATATGAAAACAAATTTGATTTTATATCCAATTAACAATAAATTAATTTTATAATTCACTTCAAAATATGAATCCAAGAACATTATCGCCTAAATATCGTCACATCCGCAATATTATAGATATTGTTGAGATAGAATAAAAACCTAAAAGTCCTACAAGAAAATAGCTCGTTGATGAGCTACTAGATATTAAATAAAACAAAAACAAATGTCCTCATCCACCTTAAAACACTGCATAACAATACCAAATTAAAATTAAACCTGCAATAAATACGTTAAAAGACAAATAATTATTTGAATTACTTAAATACTACAGATACAAATGAAAGATGTCTAAATTTAGTAAGTTCTATTATTTACGGGCAAAGATTCGAATAAAGAGACTGAACCGGTATAAATGAAAGTTAAGTGAGTAGGCATATTATTAATATATTCAAAATTGTATCACTTCTTAAACAACTTTTCTTTTTGTTTTTGAATATATCTGTATATATATTCAGGAAACACGTCTCTAAAAACAAAATAATTTTCGACAAGCCATTCTACTTAATTTTTCAAAGGAAGTTCCTTATTATTTGCCAAATATTAATGAATGTATTGTTTATCAATATCGTTAACTTTATCAGTAAATATAGTTCCACTGTAAGTCCGTTCAAAATATTATTATCCATTATAATAATGTCCAGCATTGTTTTGATCATAAACTTGGATTCAATTTATTAATTTCCAATGCTATCTGTTTCTGTTCGATGTTATCAAAGCTCATATATTTTTTAAAGTCCAAATTTATATAATTTTGTGTAGAAGTCTTATTTAGATAGATCATTTTTATTTAGTTATTCTTTTATTTATACATCAAAGTCTTATTCAGTTTATTATTCATTCTCATTTTCGTGTTTGATGATGTTAGACCTAATATCCCATTTTTATCAGTAATGTATAATTTAAGAAACAAAATCATTTATTAATATTCAAAATTCAACGTCGTTTTAAACTGAACAAAACGGAAGTCAAAAACTTTTCCATTTGTTCCTGAAAAGGCACAAACAAAACTTCATTGAGACTTTCGAAAGCTAAACATGGTATTCTTTAAAAAGAATATGAAAAATAATAAGTTCCCGAAATAAACAATAAAACGAGAATAATTTAGAACAAAATGGTGGATTAACTATTTCCTAGGGTTTAGATGCGTTGGTATCTTCCTTAACTCTCTATTGTAAGATAAACTATTTCTGATATTCAATTTGGAGCTTCTTCTTGGCTTTCGTAAAGATAAATAAAAATAAATAATATATATATTAAATACCTAAGTTTTGCTTTCGAAAGTCTCAATGAAGTTTTGTTTGTGCCGTCTCGAGGAAGTGAGAGCGCATCATTCTATAAAATAACCGTGTACACTGTGATTAAATGTGATTTAAAGAAGCGACAAATCGTTATGATTATGGCTCTATTTCAAATTAGAGCTTAAAGTATCATCATTTTCTTGGATTCTATATAATGAAATATTGTTGTCATGATTGTCATGATTTATCAGTATAACTAATGGTAAGGTTACAGTCATTTTATGAAATATTAAAATGTCTGATTCAGAATTGAATGATTCAGATAATTCAATTACAATTCCTTTATATTAATCATTTTTTAATGACTAATATACTAAAAATTAACTTCATCGAATCAAGTGCATGTATCTTTTAATTTTAATGTCATTTTATATACATATGTTATTATTATAAATTTAATTCAATTATATTCGCTAATATAGTAATCGGAGAAACCTTAAAGCAATCTTAGAATAATTTAACTATTGTTGATAGAATATATAATAATTACAATATTATAATAACATTAAATTAAAAGTCAATCTTTCCACTCACTAAATGATTTTACTTGCGTTCACAATATTTACAGACTCTTGCATGGACTATGTTGACAATGAGCAGAGTAATCCAATAATTACGTTATAATAGCTAGAATCGGTAGATTTTGCATATCTTGCGTACAAAATTTATTATGCAAAACTAAACTATCCAAATTACTATTTAAAGTACATATACACATCTGTGACAGCCGAGTCACCACAAATAAATGTGCCTATTTATGGACAGATTTGGAGAATTTGTACTAGTGAAGCCGATAATATAAAATTGTTGAATTCGGTTTCATAAGTAACAAATATCTCTAATTTTGAAAACACATCAGTATAACACCAATATATAACGTTTATTGATTAAAAATACGAGTTTTGTACGTTTTCTTATATAAATTTGGATAACACATATGATGATTATATTTATATCGCCTCTAACAGTCATGGCCAATTATTGACACTTTACGAAGGAAAAACACGTGACTGGTCAAAATTTAAATTTGATCCATTACAATGTAACTAAAGAACTTTTATCAATATTTAACCAAAAACTGGAATTATAATTGCGAACTAGCGTGATGTGATGTACCCAGTTTACAATTTGAACCTTTCGTTGTATGAAAAAGATTATGGAAACTTTCTATATCCATAAATACGAGTTTAAAATTTAACTCATCAATGGCTGATTTAGGCACCGTGTAACCCACTTTAGAAAGGAGACTAAATTTTGCTATCAGAATCAATTATATTTGGTGAACATTATGAATATTTAGAAAGTAATAATTTAGAATAAATTTTAGTCGGAGCTCCATATGGAGAAAGATAAGATGGATTTGAAAACATCTCAATAATTAACAAATGTGTGCAGTTCTATGCAAATAGCCCAAGAGATATCGAATACCCTCTGAATTCTGGGATTATATTCAACATTAGAACAGAAGTAAATAAATAATAAGAAGAAGGCTTTTATTAATACTTTTATAGTCCATACATTTGCGTGGATAATTTTACATTCATGCCGGCCATGTTTTACACTTGGGAAGATCCAGCTTTAAAGAAAATATTTACCAACTTAACAAATATCAATAATGCTTTTGAAAATAGTGTGGCAGATGGCTCGTGGGGTTACTTAACTAATAATGATGACGAAAATCAGAAATCTATTTTGTATACGCGTAGTTTGATAAAAAGTCTCCAAGATATTTGTTTAAAAGCTTATTTTTCGGATGAATTCATATTCAACTTATGCAAATATTTAAATATTATCCTTATTACGCTTATCGGAACAAATTTGTTAATAAAACTATTAGGTTAGTCAAAAAAATAATAGTAAAATAAGAAACATATGTTTTTAGATTATTTATTTACTGGAGCTACACTAATAATTATAACGATTGTGTTTATTTGCTCAACTTCTGTTAAACTTCTATTCTCAATAATATTTGGTGTTGGATTTTTGTTTATAATAGTAAGAGGTCTATGTTATTACGTTACTTATGAAAATGAAGTCGAATAAATTATTGAAGCTTCAAACACTCCAGAGATTGAGTAAACGAAGTAGTAAATACGTTAGAAGAAAATTACATTTTGGACTCAATACATAATCTAGGCAATACTAAAAGTATTGGATATCATCTAAACAGTAACGGATATTATGTAAATTTTGTAGTACTTATAAATTCAATACTATTCGAACAGAGTTAATAAATTATTTTATCTAATTTATCCCAGCGAAAAGATGTTATACGCAGCTGAGTATCTTGCAAAAAGTACCGCATATCCTATTATCTTATTAGGTTTCAGTTTAATCAACCAAGAGATTATGAAACAAGAATGGTTCAAAAATAGCATTGTACCATCTTCAGATCCGCTCGACAACAAAACCTTTTTGATTAAGATGCTCCTCCAGGTCTTCGGATATTTCCAAGGTTTCGTTTATAACGTGTTTTTCGCCTTCACTGATACTAAGCTAAGCTTTGATTTCATCAACAATGAAGTTATAAAGCACAATGTTCAAGTTGTTGTAAAAATATATCTGTCTGGAACAATCTATTCTATCTCGAAATTTTAGCTAATATTAGAATATTATTAACAAATAAATAAAGCAATAATTAAAATATTCTCACATCTTGTACAGATATTAACTGACGTTATATTGATGTTTGCAGCAATATTGAAAATATTAAAATACATTTGTCAGTTGTAAAGCCAAGCTTTAACGGTATAAATAAAGCTATTACTGTTATCTATTTTATAATTGGTTTACTATACTCTTATGTTAGTTTTAGATCCAATAGTAACTATATTCCTACCTACTTCTTTAATGTTTTAAGAACTAACCAAGCTGTGTCCCTTCTTGCTCTAGGTATTTGGAATCTGCGATCATTAAAATGAATTTGCCAAGTAAACTAGTATTCTATTAACAACGAATTATGATTAATTTTTACAAAGTATCTTAAGTTCATTAGAAGTGTGGGGAATCTGTATTTTCTTTGGATTGTTATTTTCTAAAAACTAAACGATTTCAACTGATTTTCTAGATTAATGGTAAGCAATACTCTTTGGTGTAGTTGCTTTAATCACGCCATATGTTTGCAAAAATACTCTCGGCAGCTATATAATGTAAATACAAATGAATATAACACATCCAGTAGATATGTAAGTATAAAATGATAATATCGAACAAAAATAAATAGATTGCGAAATACTACATGAAAATGGTGTTAAATAATAAAATTAAGAAAGTTTGCCTATTGAACAAAAAGATATACTAAATTCCTTACCTGAAGTTGAAACTAAAAATATAGAATAGGAGCAGGAATCGAAATAAATTGAATCTAAAACGTTATCAAACAGTTATAGAATATAGCCATTCAGTTTGTAGTACAAAACAATTGAGCTCTAAAACTAATTAACAAAAGCAGAATGCGAATACCATAAATCTTTACTAAATGTAAGAGGAGATTACAAACACGAAGCTGCTTATTACGAAGACTTTCTTGTTGGATTTATATTCACTGGATACGGTGTCATTCCAGGTTTCGGAATTATATTGGCAACTGTGGCTAAGTACATGAATAACAACGGTTTTGCTTCTGATGGAGAATCTATAACACAGAAATCTAGTTAAGAAATTAAAAGACAAATTTAGTATTTAATTGAAGACATCCTCTAAATTGTGTTCATATTTTTCGGAATATATTTTGCTTTAACAATTTAGGAATCTACAATCTACTTTATGTTAATATTTTTATACATAGTCTTTTTCTACTACTAACTTCTAGATGAGTAATTAATTGAGGCATATGGACACAATGCAGATTATTATGTAACACAATGTGCTGAGGGTAAGAAGAAGAATACATAAAGTAATGACCAGCTTCTAAAATAAAAATCAACAACTGTTGAAAATCCTATATATACAGCAATCGCACACAGTGTGGACGATGAATTATTAACTAATAAGTGATTGACCACATATTTAATATTATTTTAATAACATATTTTCAGTTCTCTGATCCAGAATATCTTCAATATTCTTGATTAACTTCATAATAATAAAAAGATAATAAAAAGATAAATAATTATTTGAATTACTTTAATACTACAGATACAAATGAAATATGTTGAGCTTAGTAAGTTCTATTATTTACAGGCAAAGATTCGAATAAAGAGACTGAACCAGTATAAGTTACCTATTGATAAGTTAACTATTGACAAAGCTTACTTTTGACAATAATTGACAATAAGACAATAATTTTCATTAACTTTTAACACTAGAAAAAGTGTATTTAGATCATGGATGGAGTCATTTTAATAGATACATACATGTATTATTTGCTATTTTTCTTCAATGGAGTGGTGTGAAGCGCGGATATTAAATTTTTTATGTATATAGTATGTGTAAAATATTCACTTTAACAATGAAATAATATTCACTATTGTTGTTTACTTCATTGTATTCTATTGTCCCAAACAATAGAAACCCCTTATTGTATTATACCTCATATTATTTTGTTATTGTTGTTTACTTTCAATATTGTTGTCCGATTTTCACCTTAAAAGGCCAAATTTCAGCGTTTAAATGAATCTCTTGAACGAAAAAATATAAATTATTACGTGTAATCGCTAAGTTAAATAAAAGTCATTCTGAAACTAATAATAGTACAAATCAAATTACAAAACGAATTAAACAACTCAGTTTCAAAACTTTGCAATTATAAGACATTCGTTAAAACGGAGCCGATAAAACTACTTTGAGTTATTCACTGAACAAAAGCAAAAACGAACAAATCCAGTTTGAAAGTAAAACGATAGAGGTGAAAAGGAACATACTCAATCAATTGATCAAGAGAAAGTGATCCTAAACAAGAAAGAAGTGAAAAATACACAGAAAAAGATACAAATAGATAATGCAGAATATTCCAACTCAAAAACAAAGAACTGGACCAAAAAATAAAACTAGTACTGGAGAAACGGAAACAAATACAAAATGCTAAAACATATGATCAATTTGTCCAATATTTCGTATTTGGAATGGATACTCAATAATTTAATTGAACGGCTGTTAAAGTAATTTTGCGGTCAAAAATTAGTTAAGTTGAGAGAAAATATGTATATAATTTTTTCAGTTTATTAAAATGTTTTCATATTTTATTTCGTTGTTCAATTTAAATATTTGGTTAAAAATTAGTTGAGAGGTTTATTTTATGTTATTAATTAATTTGAAAATGGAATAATGTTAAGCTTGTCAGTATTTCCACTCCACAAATAATGAAAGAAATATGACGATTTTCATGTATTTAACTTTCATTAAGGACTAAAAATCAGAAAATGTATTTACGGTACTATTGGATTTATTTAAACCTTAATATAGCATATTTTACAATACAAAAGTGATATTGTCTAAATTATTATGTTTTAAAATATAATCACTAAGTTCTGGTAGACTGTCGGTGGAAAACCTGCTATCTGGGCACAAAAGAGTTAACTCTTTTGTGTTCTAGTTAACTCTTTTTTTAAAATTGATCAAAAAGTGATGGAGTGGTACTGACAAACTTAACGATATTTTGATTTATATCTACAATTATGTATTTTTAGACCTTGAACTCGCAAATATTTTGACCGTGATTATTAAATAACAGTTGTTCAATTAAGATATATAAATTACCAAATTGGTTTAGTAACAAGTATATGTTATAAATGAGTACAATTAATAGATGTAAATAGACAACTATAATGTACAATAAAACATATATAATATTCAATTTCCCTCATATACATTAACCTGCCACCCAAGGATCACACGGGTATGCTCCACATATTCCTTTCATTTATGATATTACTGTAGTAGATGATCCATCTATTACAATTGGATCTTCCCAGTGTGAACAAATATATTTAAATACGCGATAACCTTGTATAGGAGACATTCCATACAAGCTGTCAACCGTGGCGCAACATTATTAGTCAACAGCACTGTAGAAAGGTAGCGAAAATAGGCTATGATTAGAACTCATAAACTTTTCAAAACAATATTATTTTTTCAAAGCTCTCGTGGATATGTTTCCTTATAGTTTTTAGTATACAGTAGAAATGTTATAGTTAACATCTTCTTTTGTGTACACATTATCGCTAAGCGTGTTCAAGTCAGACCAGATGGAGTTGATATTATTTGTATTGCTGTTAATAATCGGTATGTAGGTATCTTCAAGATCTTTGATTCTTTCTTTTATAGTAGTTATATTATAGTTTAATCTTGTATATAGCTAGCTAATATTAGTATTAATATCAGTAACGTTGGATGTCATGTCAGAAATTATTATGTCAGTTTTAGATGTAAGTGTGTTAATTTTTTATTATAGTTAGTTATCATTGATTTCTCGATAATATATTTCATCGCTTATCCTTTCTCTTATCGAAATATTCCAAGAATACAACGCGGATTTAAGATCTGTCGTTGTCTAACTCATAGCTGTTAAATTATTGTATATTATGTTTAAATTAGTTTGAATAGCAGTATTATTGTTTTGAGAATCTGTTCTTAACTGTGTAAAAGAGCTGTTTAAAACTGATATATCTGTTCTTAATGTAGTTATTAAGCCTATAGTTGTTGTGTTCGCAGCAGCTATACTGGTTAATATTGCAGTATCTGTTGATTTCAGGTTATTAATTTGAGTATAAATTTCAGTGACTTAGTTTTGCTAAGCAGAATTGTTTGTAATTGCTTCAGTTTTAAATAATTAATATGAAGTATTGAGAGAACTTAAATCGCTTTTTGTTTGTGTTATTTAATTGCTTAATGTCAAGTTTAACACTGATTAATCAGATTTTGTTTGCTATTGAACTAAATTTAGTTATGATATATTATATCTTAGCGTGTTAATTTGACTTAATACACTTGCTTCATTGTTAGATAATGAATTATTTAACATGTTAATAGTTGAATTCATTTCAATTATATCGTTTTTGAGTTATTAAGTTGTATTTTTTAAAGTGTTGTTCACCAATAATACATCTGTCTTGAGTTAATTTGTTTATTGTTGAACAAAGTTATAAATTTGTGTGGTATTTTCAGCAAGTTCATGTTCCACCACAGAGATATTATTAATCAAATGTGAATTAAGAGCACTCACGTTGGTTTTCAGGTACTCCTCGCACTGGCTAAAGTTGTAAAATATTCTTTTGTTGAGTTCAGCGATATTATTTTATATCATAATTACAACATTACTTGTATTTTACAGAAGGTTTTGCTCACTTTGATTGAACAGTGCGTTAGTTTACTATTATACCATTGTTATATTTTATATCATATTTTACTCCAATTTTGAGTAATTAGTTTGTATTTACAGCTCAAGATACGACTTTTACTGAAGTAACGCCATGCTGTTATTTTATGTCATTTAATCTGCGTAAATATAAAGCTCGGTTAGTTCCATCACAACGTCCACACAAATACTACCATTTAACAGGAATCCGGTTTCACAAATACAATTTTCACCATCAAACTCAAACGGGTGAGTGCAATAAATTGTATAATTTTACATTCTTGTTCCATAAGTGATATTTTCAATACATAACCCGTAAACGTAAAGTAAATGTTCACATATTTACTGACACTCATCTTTCTGAACGCCAATGTGAGTCAATACGGCGCTATTTGCTCCAACTGCATTCGCATCGTTCGTGCACACTTGAACATTTTGCTTCAGAATTGTTGTGTTCACATAAAGCTAGCAAATGAAATACCCATTATTTTCACTGTTTATGTAATTATAACCAGTTATCTTAGAGTCAAACAAAGAAATGTTCAATAACTATTTACTGACTTAATTTATCAAGCCAGACGAATAATTTGACCTAAATCTATACGAAATAGTAGAATTGTCTATTTACATGCTGTTCTACCCATTTATAAGCACCGCAGATAACTACTATCCGTTAGCTATGAAAGCTAATTTAGACCTCTAAATCGAAACCTGACACTTTATGCAAATCAAAGCACCTTCTCTAATTACAAATTTAATTGAAACATTCAAAACAGAATCCTAAATAGTCTCTATACTACTACTGACCCCAAATACAGCAAACATATTAATATCGTTCATTTAGACGATAATTTGAGATTACTATATTTACTTTGTGTTAATAAAAATATTACTCGATTTTTGAGAAACATGTAAAATATTAACTTTCATATGATTTAACACTTCATTGTTGCTGCAATATAGGTATTATTGTGAGTCTATAATAATATATTTATTACAACTTGATTGTAAAACATTGTATTGTAGTTCTTTTAATATAATAGAAGAAAATAACATAATAATATTTATTGATAAACGAAATCGATGTGGTAGTAATTTAAAATGTCATATAATGAATTTTATTATTAATTGAGCACAAGTGTAAGCAAAATGAAATG
>CAXDID010000285.1:0-10165 GCA_963988835.1 Hexamita inflata | reverse complement strand
TAATATATGGTGCTAGCGTCACCAACTCAACACTTGTAAGCGAGTTGACCTACCCCTTATAAGCGAAAATACGACCGCCTTCTGAGTGAGGTAATGTAGTAGTTAATATATATCGGCTCGCTCTTTTGGTACATCTCAAAAACATCCACTTAATTACTTCAATCACAAGAAACATTTAAAAATGCTATATTCATTTTAACGCGAAAGGACTCTATATTTTCAGTGCTAATTATTTGAGTTGTCACCAAATTATATCAATTCAGAAATGATTATACTTTATCGTGTAATTACACACAGTAAGTAATAATAAACATAAATATTCAATTAAACAAATTGTTGATAATAACGTCAAGTATTGCTACTTAATACATACATAGTTATAAATCTTTCAAAATATAATTTCAAATTATAATACACAATGCAATAATACACAACTCAATAAATTTATTAACTTCTAGATATTTTGCTGTTTAATATTAAATCACCACACCATAATATGCTATTGATTCAACTTTCACTGTTAGACTTGCAAATAGCAAATAAAAAAGAAATAACAGATTGTTATACGTCAGCATCTTATGTGCGTTTACTAACGATTAGATCTACGAGATAGTTTAGAATATATTTAACTCCTTCAGGGAAAGAAGAGTGCAGGTAGCTTCCGCGTGGCTTAAACATAACTGTTTTTGCAAATAAACTGGTGGATGCGAGTAATAATTTCATACCAAATTCTTAACGAATTTTTAATTTTACGTATGACACGACAATTGGAATTAATATAAACTGTAATAAGTGCACTAACGACAATTACTTGCAATCCAGTTAGGTGATGATTACGATGGAGTCAGCGATCCACTACACTACGGTGGTGATGGGAGCGGTACAAACAGCCAAAGGCCTTTAGCTGAACTGCTTTTAGTCGCCAAACATGGTGATCGACTTCCACTACATTCTTTTGACGGTTTCAAACTCAAATAACTGCCCACAGCTCATGTCCTTAACGAATTCGAGTAATATGAAGTCCTTAGTTCTGGCCGACGCAATAATTGTTTATCAATCCGGCGAAATTGATCGCTATGAGAGTTTAATCATTGGAAGCGAGTTCAGGCTCTCTAAGACCCCTCCAGTGTGGACTTCAACAAACACTTTCAACGTTACACTTACCGATATTGGAACTAAGGCGCTCAAATAAGCCATAAGATTCGTTCAATTCCATTTATACTTTTAAAATACAGGTGTGTTTTTGAGAGTGCCAATTTAGGTTAATAATTACACGGTTACATAATTTTTGAAAGCTTACAAATCAATTAACATGAAAATATAGGGCGGAACGGCTTATTTTGATATGCAAGTTAACACATCAGTTAACTCAACATCAAAACTCATGTTCTACCAAGACTACAACCATGTTATTGTTAATATCACCAAACCAGATAGCGTTCAGTTGCAATTTTTCGGATACTCTAACTAATTCGACCCAAATATCGTTTTAGACAACACATTCCCAACAAGCATTAAAGGGGACCCACTTAAAGAACCTTCCATGTCATTCACTATGAACTTAGACCCAACATTTGTATTTAAAGACACAAAAATGTAACTCTAATGTAGCCAAATCGAAGAAAAAGACTGTGAAACGAATTTACAACGATATCTTAACACTTTAGATAAAACATTCGCATTTTACTTGCAAATAAGATTTTATAAAAAAGGCGTGCTCATGAGATCAATGAGTTAAAGTATTAATTAACCAACAGATTCATGTTTTGTTAAAGGCAGTGGTATTTTATATGAAGATTCAATGCGTATTTCAGCTATTAAGAATAATAACTCATTAGATTGTGTTTTGATAGAAGATCAACCAGTTGATTTACTATTGAACTTGTCTTAAACAAATAAAACAAGTCTTTAAATTTATGTGACACAAATGAATTTGTCTACAGTAGATTTCAAATATAACACGACATTTGATTTAAATAGTGATTAGATGACACTTTTGGAGAACTACTTAGCAAATTCAACAACTAATGATCTTTAATAACTATTTATTTTCTCTTAAAATGGTGTAATAGTAGATTATTTAAGTATGGAAACATTTTATTAATCAAATGAAGTACTTTTTACAAATGAGGCTAATAAAGCCGTTATTGCTACTGGGTGTGTTTCAGCAGGGGTCTGTGTTGCATTAATTGTAATACACACACTAATTAGGAAGATATCTCCTATAATACTTAGGAAAAAGTAATCTACTAAGAAATTTATTGAGGAGTAGCTTAAAAAGGATGACTTGTGATGAATTTATGATTAAAATAGATACTATAGTTAAATCACATGATTAATCACACTCTTATCATTATAGGCTTAATTTTTATGTGTTGTTATTCTAAACGAAACCTTTTGGAACTTTAAAAGGAATAAGACAAACATGCTCCCATCTTTGATTCGTAGGATAGTATTTTGGTAACAATGATTAATGAGATGAAGGTGATTGTAATTGTATCTTTAATTGATTATTCATATATTAATATCTAATTAATATATACTGGTCACACAATATTTAAATATTAAGATTTATATATAGTATTGATCTATTGTGTATTAATAAAACAATATCAATGTGAATACTGTATAAGGGGATATACAAATGCAATGTATCTCAATCAATTTAGTCAATTCTGGCTTTAAACTACTACTTTTCGATAATCTTTAATAACTTTCTAGTTTCCACTCCAATATGACCGAGATCCTGGAAACCGCAACACTCGTTACTCAAATCATTCCAGTGACACCTCCCACTCTGAAAAAGAAATCAAAATGTTTTATCGGAACTTAGAATTATTTTAGGGGGCAGTTTTCAGCTGTTCGGCTCAGAATTCACTCAATAATTGGATTCGGGGTGATTTTTCTCTGCATTATAATCGCGCGAGCTATGTTCCCAAAAGTTAATGACTATTCAATTTTACACAACACATTTTCACATTTGGGATCTTATACGAAGGATAATAATCCACATGGGTGGATCTTCTTCTCATTCAGCTAGATAATCAGTTTCTTCGTTCAAATACCGTTAGTCAGCTACATTAGATACCGCGTTGAGCACGTGAACAAAATTTTCGGGCGCGTCGTTACAGGAACTATGTACTTCGGATCAATGTGCCAATTACTTGTTGGATTCTTCCCAGCCACGCGCACAATCATGTTTGGCAAAGTTATGGTCGGAGCGGTTCACTAGGTCTCTGCAATGCTTGGATTCCTTATTCAAATTATTGGATATTACATGATGTCGGTTCTGATTACCATAGACAGATACAAATGCAGGAAAAATAACAAAAAACTAAATTATATGCTCGTTATAATGCCAATTTTTGTTTTGCTAGTTACAGTAACTCTTGGAATTGTAGCTCTAGTTACGTTCGATTTTATTTACCGCGCACACAAAAAGAGGGATCCTTCGATTGGATCAAATTGGGCTGAGAGCATAGATACATTTTGGAGCTTTCCACTGTGGGAAAATATAATTATTTACGTAACGTATCTGTACTACGTATGGCTTCCGTTTACCCTTCCTCTCCGAACTGATGGAATAGTGCCCAAATAAAGAATAAGTTAAACACTTAAGTGTGATTTGAACAAAATTGAACTGAAAACAGATATATCCAAGAATTGGTTCGAAATTATATCTCAGAAGAAATATTTTAATAAGTGGAGGGTAGCTGATTTTTTGGAGCATCTAGCAGATACCAAGAAGTTGAAAAACTGATGACTGATGAATTTGTACAAAACGTGACAATAATTAGCTCGTTGATAAAAAGTGGAGAAACTTAATAAATATAAAGGATTGTTAACAATTCTCTCTTAAAATCAGAAGAGATAAGGCCATTTAAGTGGGTTCTCTTAAAATATCACAGTACAAAGTGACTGAAATATTTATATTTTTCTATTAATTGAAAAATATAAAGTGTGTTTGGTGTCAAATTAATAATGGATGAATTAAATTGGAACAACGAGCGATGATAATATTATTGATACTGTGTTGAAATAGAATAGATTTAAAATATACACCTTTAATTATGTATTTTTCAGATATTGTTTTGAAACAGAAAGGAAGTATAGAAATTATTTGTTATTAATTTAAATATTGTTTAGATTAAATATTTATGAAATAAATATTAAAAGAATTACATATTTTTGATTAAATTTCTTAACACAGTATGTGTATGACATTTTTTTGTTATTATGCGATGTATTCGAATTTTATTAAACGATATTTTATTTATCAAAAAATCACACAGATTCAAAAAACCAAAGTTTAATTATAACTAAAAATGTACTAAAAATATAGGAATGAATAGAATTTAGAAGTTTTATTAAAAGAATCTATTAGATTTATATAATCTTTGATTACATTATTATTAATAACAATCAATTGTCATAAAATAGCGAATCCGTTAATTCATACAAAAACAATTTCCACCTCTATCATATGCTATTACTATAACTATCACTTCTTGATCTGACGATATCAAACAAAGAATAAATCGCAGATTGCTACACAGCAGCTTCTAATGTCAGATTTATTTCACTTAGAGGAAGCCGCTCATTCAGATTGTACTTAGTTCCTTCTGGGAAACAAGAATGTAATTAGCTTCCAAGAGGCCTTAACGTTACCATATTCGCTACAAAACTTGTGGACGGTAGTGACAACTTCATCCCGAATTCGTTTATTGTAACCAACTTCAGCTATGCCACAACGATTGGAATAAATATTCCTTGTACAAAGTGTACTAACGATAATTATCTTGGTTCTGATCAAATTAATCAAGTAATAGTTACTTTTGAGTCCGCTATTCACTTTACAAGAATTGTCATGGGCGCCGTTCAAACCGAAAAAGGACTTCAAGTGAATTGCTTCAGAACTGGAGGCGGTATGGGTGGTGGTCAAATGGGAGGTGGTCAAAACGGTGGTTAAAACGGAGGAGGTTAAAACTGGGCGAGCTAGATGATAGTTGATTTTAACTACATCTCGTTTCAAGCAACTCCGTCTGGGAGTTGTCCATAATTAATATCAGCTGACCCAACTAAATTGAAGGCGCTGATATCTGCCGATTTGTTCATTGTTTACTAAGATGGAACTGTAGATAGATATGAAAAGCTCAATGTGGGAACTGATATTATTTCATCGTCAATGCCACCTTCTGCGACTGCTGTGAATACTTACAATATCACGATGTCTAATATTGGTAGGAAACCAATTCTTGAGGCAGTTTAGCTCATTCAACTTCAGCTCTATTTCGCGAACACCGGTATTCCATTAATGGCCACCGTTCAAGCTAATACTATATCACTAGCTTCATTTTAACGAGCGTTCAAAAAGGTAAACATGAAAGTGTAAAAGGACATAGCATTTCTGGATTTGGAGGTGAACACCCAAGTTGTGTTAGGAACCCCACTGTTTTAGAGCTATAACACAGTTCTTCAAGCCTTACAGCCTGATAAGGTCGAGCTCAAGTTCAGCGGCTATTCTAAGCAAATAAGCTCAAGTTTGCTTCTAGACCAAACTTTTGTAACCGATTCTACAATTTCAACCTACTAAGAGCCTTCGATGTCCTTCAGCATGGACCTCGACTCTTTTACCTTCCAAAACATGAAAATGCAAATCGACTGCAATTTAGTGAAGGAAAAGAGCTGTGCGTCCAATCTCCAGCGTTTCTTGAACACGAACGATTCAACATTCCAGTTCAATATGTTCATAAAGTTCTTCAAAAACGGTGTTGTGGTGAAGGCAATGAACTAACCAATTCCAAGAGCATCTTCTTCTTGTTTTGAAGGAGCAACTGGATTCCTCGGTCCAAATTCAATAGAGATTCAACTTCAATAGAATAAGGAAGCTGACAGATGCGCCTTGAATGTTAGCTCAAAAATAGATTTGCTCGTTAACCTGAGCAAAACAGACAGAGTAAGCAAGCAAAATATCGTTTAATAAATAGCTGTTAATAATATAGATTTCAAGTACAACATCTCGCTACCTTTAACAGAAACAGAGAGAGCTGAAATTGTAGATTACTTAGCATCTAACTCAACCAATAATCTAGTGCAAATCCTCTCATTTGTGAATAATGGTACTATTGTTGACTACGCTAGCCTTGCAGAATTTTAACAAAGCGACTTAGCTATCTTCCAAAAAAGCGCCAAACAAGCGATACTTATTGTCGGAGTGGTTGCTTTATGTTTTTGCACCATTTCACTTCTATATCCAATTGCTAGAAAGACTATTCAACCAAGGTTACAAAAGAATAGATAATTGAAATTAAAAGTGGCTAACTCAACCACTGATAAATATGACTTGTGATGATTTCAGTTGTTTTAAGGAATGATAGACACATAATAACTTATATGTTACTTATTGATTATGATTGTTATTTAATAACATCTTATAATATCGAGTTGCATTAATACTAGATAGTAATAGATACACGCATTTATGTTGTATTAACGATATTAATAAAATTATATTTATCGATTATTCCACACCACACATATAACACATGGGAGGTGATGCATCAAACTTAGATCCAGCTGTGATAACTCGTGCCTTCAAGATATATGATGATAACGAAGATGGTAAAATAGAATTGAAAGAATTCTGCAAGTCTATATAAAACTAGGGTGTTAATGTTGATGAAAAGCTATGTGAGCTTTGCTTCTCTCTGGTTGACACTGACAGCAGCAATCATATTGAACAAAAAGAATTTCACCGTTTCTTTATCGCGTATACGAAACTTGACAACCCAGATATTTATGATCTGATAGGCTGTGCTGCTGATGTAAATGGCGATGATACTATTGATGGAAAAGAATTGAAGCGTGTTCTCGACTTCAAGCATGTCAAGATGGTTGAAGAAATGAACAAGAAGTCCATGACTAAAACCGAATTTGTTGATTATATCAGAAAGAATGTCAAGTTGTGAGACAATACAATATATTTTATTTATTTAATTATAATATTATTAATTTGTTTCATCCAATTTCTTTTTCGATAACCTCCCAATCTTCTTCATCTTTCCATTGACCAATGATAACATAAAGTTTGAAGAAACTTTGAGTAACTTAGAGTCTGAAGTTGAATCTTTTGAATATGGAGTACGCTTGGCTTATTTGTGCCAGGTCTTTGGCTCCTTTGAAGTTGAATTTGTTTTCAACCTTTTCGTCTGCTGGTATTTTGAGTTTATTGCACAGGATATCAAGTTATTCTTGGAAATTATCAACTCCCGCAACTTTTTCGCATGCGAGTTGTAGAGCTTTGAATCTTTTTACTACTGGCATTTCTGTGAGTCCGTCCATTTCGTCTAGCATATCGCATTATTGTTGTATTTCAGTGTAAATGGCGCTGAATTGTTGTTCGAATTCGTCTGGTTGCAAATTGAGTGCTTTTTACGCGTCCAGTAGCATCATTACCAGGTGGAATTGATCTGATCTCTGCTGTACGATGCAGAAGTAGTTCATTGAGAGGTTCATATCAAATTCCTTGAATAGTGAATTCACTAGGTCATCGTTTAGTATATTTAATAGTACGGTATAAATTTACTTAATTGATTTCTCAGAGAATTTCATCAGATAATCCTTAATTTGGTAGTAAACGTAGTCAAACAAAGTTAGCCCACCGAGCATCTTTTACAGCACCACTAAGTTTCCAAATGAAAGGTCTTGGTAGTCGAAGTTGAAGTTGATGAACTTTAAAAACTTTCTCGTTTGAGTGCAGAACTTGTTCACGTCCATTTGTTATTTAATTCCGAGTGAATTGAAAAGAATCTGTTGCTGAACTTTTGAGTAGTCGTCAATTTTAACCTGTTCGGCTAGAAGGAACCTGCTTATGATCTGAAGAGTTGTTTAATTACTTAGTTCATTTTATTTAATCCAATTATTCAAGAAGTAGAACTTGGTGAGCTTGTCAAATTGTATACGCAGGATTTCGAGCTCTGAATCTGTTGAATTCAAAACTACTTTCAAGAATCTGATCTCTGCCTGCTCCAAAAGGCTCCATATATCAGTTTGAAGCTGGTCCAATAATAAAATGCAGTCGGCTGTTTGCAACTTCAGGATTGTGAACGCATCAGTATTTTAGCGGATTATGATCTAATACGCTTCTTGTAATTCATTTAATGACCCGTTCCTGTTCAAAAGCGCTTTCAGGTGCTTGAGCTGCTCAAAGTTAATAAATTCAGCTACCGTTTTGAAGTTCTTGCTCTGTAAGTACTCGAATACCTCTTCCACTGGCGGAGAAACTTTCTAGAACGTTTTCCAGAATAAATGCTAGTTATTTTTAATGGTTCTCGCGTATTACTCTGCGTTTCCGACCTCTATATTCGTGAACACAGTGTTCTTCACCAATTCAAGTAATGATTGCAAATTGGCCACTCCAAGCTCATTGCATTTCTGCATCAAGTTAATAGCGTTCTTTACGTCATTTTGCTCCAATATCACGAGCTTGATTGCTATTTTAACGCTTAAACTATTCAAAAACAGTAGCGATTCGAAGTCGTCGTACCTCTTAATTCCAAGTTGTTGAGCGACTTATTTCTTCGTTTTGTCAACCAGTTCGAACAAATTGCATTAATTCCGGGCGCAATATTCGTTCAAACTGAACAGGTCCGTTTCCTTCGTGAAGACCTTCAAAATATCTCCGTTGAGTTCCAAGAAGTTTTTTAGGGTTGAGCCACCGGTTAAAAGCTTCTCTAGGCGGGCCTCACCAAGGTGTGCAGCCTGCTCAAGCGGGATCTGGTTTTCAACGCAGTATTGGAGTGGGGTAGGGGTAACCTGGGATATGGTGTTTTTCAAAAGGGCTAATTATTCTTCAAACTGCTGTTTCAGGAAGAGTAAATTCGATTAGTTGATCCCGGTAACAAACTAGTACATCTTAATCTCGATTTAGTGCTTTACTAACTTAAGGGACCTAGAGTTTAAGAACTTCTTCAACTCAATCGGATTTTTAACGCACTTGCGCTGAATCAAGTTGTTGTTCACACCAAAATCGAAAACTATGGAGTGCTCCATTAGATACTTGGCCAAACCGAACTCCAAATCAGAAGCAATCTCTATATCACGAGAAACTCGATCTATCATAAACTACTTGAATTACTCAGGAGTAGTTATGTTCTTCTCCCTCACAAAGTCTACCACCTGATCTATATAGTAACTACGCTGAAAATACTGAAAAAGCAAATCTTAATGGGTTTGCTCCAGTTGCGATGCAATTGTGGTCCAGACTGGCATTGGATGTGGAATGTCTGAAAAACTTATAATTAAACATTTATAATTTACTTATGTAAAATACGCATCAATGAATCAAAACGAAAATGTTAGTAAAGCGAATTTATCAATTCAGCAAACATAATCTTATAGTTTAGAAACGCTATAAGAATATAAAACATTAATTTCACTGTATTATGATTCAATTGATGATGCAAAATAAGTTGTATTAGAAAATTAATAATAACCTCAAAAATTTGTTTAAATGTTATACTAAAATTTATTGAATTAATTATAAATGAAGTAAGCATAAGTGGATGATATGATAAATAACAATAAATAACATTTATAGTAGCAATTCGGTAAATAATAAAATATAGAGTATTTTGCTATAGTTTATAAATATTATTAGACTTTTGACAATTATTATGATTTCATTCTAGAGTTGCGTCAAGTTATAAATAATAACCCTTTGCTTATTGCAAACATTACTGAATCAGATTCATTTAACACAATTTTACAATAAATTGGAACATCTGATTTATATTCTTATTTTGAATCTGAATATAAAAGATTCTACAACACAGTTTTCAAAACCTAAAATATAGCGGATCTTTTACAGCAATACAAATTTATTGTAGCAGAATTATTTGAGTTAAAGTAAGATACATTTTATCTGACGAATGAAAATATTCAGTTGTTAGTTGATTTGTAGTATTTTCATTCGGTTGATTCCCTGTAATAAGCTTTTGAATGTGAAGAGTTAAAAATATTAAAATAACTATTCGAAACGGGAACGGATTATAAGCAACAGTACAACAAATTTGTAAAAGATGAACTTCATAATTTATAATTAATCACTGGCTATTCTGATCCGAACTACTTTTATTTACTTGATATTCTAAATCAAACCGATTTT
>CAXDID010000284.1:0-53424 GCA_963988835.1 Hexamita inflata | reverse complement strand
TATATATATATCCCACTCACTTAACTTTCGTTACCAACATTATGAGAGACATCAACTATTAAATATCTTCTCTAAAATATATGTGCTAGTAATCAAGCCATATAAAAAATGAAAACAATCTTTTCAGACAGAAAATTACTCAAAAGTTACAATAGTCATACAACAGCCATGAACAATTTGTGGCTCGAGTTACCTTTCTCTTTCAAAAGATGAATGAGTTAGAGGGTTAGCAGTGAACATTCTTATTAAAAAATGAAATATTTTATTTTTAAATATTTCTTTTATTGTTTTTTGGAGTGATGTAGATATATTCAGAACATTATATTATATATTAATGTATACTACAGAGTAAAGTAATTGAAAACATATTTAATTATCATCAGCTACATGAGCTTTACAGCCATACCTGGCCTTTTAAATTTATCTTATTGACTATACAAGTTATTTATCAGTAATCATTCTCAGTCAAAGTATGTATTCGAATTTTGAATGAACTGGGCTAACAAATTCAATTCCTTGTTCATCGCCATAATCTGGTTGTATATTATCACTGAAACATAATTCATATTTTAGTCAAAAGCAGTTCGGAGTTTTGAGATTTTTTTCTCGTTTTAGATTTTTCTGATTTACTTGTGGGAACTGTGAACTTTAAGTATTTTGCTGTAGAACTTGAGCTCATCTGATGTCGGAACTTACTGATCTGAGAAGTAATATTCTGGAAAATTATTGTGGTGCCTAAGTGTTTCTATATTAGTAATTTTGTTATTGCGAATAGACAAAGTTTCTAATTAATTTAAATTTGATAAAGGAGAAACATCTATTATGCATGTGTTACGTGCATAAATATCTTTAAGTTTATTTAAGTACTATAATGGATGCAGATCCACAACAAAAGTATTACTTATATTTAAATTATATAAATTTTTAAGAAATTGTAGAGGCCATATATCGGCTACACTTGTATCATGAATCTCGAGAAGTCTTAATTTTGTACAATCTTTTAACGGCCCAATATTTTATAGCTATTTAGAAATTAACGTAAGTTTTTACAAATTTACGAAGTTAGAAAGGTATGACATGTCTATAATATTGTTTTATTCTATTTCTAACCATTCCAAACCGAATATCAGAGGAATAGTACTTAAATCTGTTGTTTCCGTTTAACGCAAATTTAAATACTGTAGTTTTGGAGAGTATTATAACCCAGATATGTCTTGTAACTTCTTGTTTATACTGAGAAATATTTCTTCTAAATTCAGCAAAGTTAGTGTGTAGGAAGTTAATTTATTGTCTTTTAAATTTAGGTGTGTTAAGCCAGGAAGAGATTAAAGTGCTGATATATCTTCAATACAATTTCCTCTTAAATTGAGTTTCTTCAGGTTTTTGAGTTTGGAAATGCTGGAAATATCAGATATTGAATTATTACTTTAGAGTTCCAGTTCAGTTAGATTAGTGAGGAATGATAGAAGAGGGAAATAATCTATCTATCTATTAATAAACTAAAAACGGTACGTTCTCTATACAAATTATTAATTAAAGGAAAGCAAATTCCTACTTTAAGCATCTTCCCAGACTTCCTGTGGAATATTCATAAGAAAAAGCTCCTCTATTTGCTCTTTATCAACTATTTATAGTTTTTAGGAAGAGCGAAACTGATTCAGCAGGTCTTTTTTACTTATGCTTACATAATTTTGTCGCATAACTGATTGGGAGCGGAAATGTTACAACATTATGCGTAATATTTTTTAATTACTGTTAGTTTAATCAAGTTAGCTTAAATAGTTTAGACTTAAGATGACTTAAGTCGGTGTCTATTATTGTAAGTACACCAGAAATGTGTATCTATGGCTCATCTATCTGTCAAATTAAGAGATAAAAGTTAGAGGTGTACATTGTATATCATCTTTCGATTTTAACTTTTGTACTACGTAAACGTTAATTAATAATTTAGATAGATATCATAAATGAAATAATTAATTGATTAAACCAAAAATTAAATCACTGGTACTTAGAGCACGGGTAATTCTTGGACATATCGCAGTATGCTCTCGCGACCAGCCCTTTTTCTTCTTAGAACGGGTTCTTATTACCCTGAACTTCAACCGCTCTTTGGTATTGTTCCATTTGCAACTAGCTTGGTGCAAACTTCTCGTCCCAGTCAATCATGTCATCAACGCTCGAGAACACCCTGGTAACAGCTCCGGCCTGTGTGGGGTACCGAACGTAGAAGTAAGCGACTGCCCTCGCCGTGTCACCCTTTTGCTGCTCCCTGGGCATGAACGCCCACCCTTTTCTGAGCGCGGACCAGTTCTGGGGGTCAGTTGGCCTTGAGTTGTTCACCTGAAAATTAGTTCCGTAGTAGGTTGAGATTTGCGAGTCGGAGAGTTCGGCGAAGGGGTACGTTGCCCGGGCACCGTTGGCAGTGCTCCAGGTAGCGCGCAGGTGGTGAAGGTCGGACACCATCGGGTTCTATTTGTTGAAGAAGGACTGAGGAACTGTGTGCTCGCAGTTAAGGGCGGCGTTGCAGCTACTGTCCATCGAATCGTACACGCAGGGCATCCTGGAGCCAGTGTACACGCAATAATCGGCCTGATCGGTAGGAGAATTGTAAATATAACCGTACATTTCCTAACGAGCTTTAGAATAACCCAAAGTCGTGTGATTCTAAGTTGTATAGGCCGTAAGAAGAGCACGAAGCTCCTTCCCGCACTTTCCCGGAAATAATTCAGACATAACTAGACTCACGAACATGAATTTGGAGTGGATTTTGTGTAATAATGCCAAAATAGTAGTAATTAGGATTATAATAACAATGCAATATGTTGTTTGTTTTGCACGTATTATTTTGGATAATAATAACAGCAGGATTGGGGAGTAATAGTCTTTTTGATGAATCCCAATATCTTCCATCATCTGCGTATCGAGCGTTTAAATGATGATATAACGAAAAAGATAATGATTAGATTTAGGATAGACTACTAGATACTCTATCTTAAATCCGTATCATCTTAAATGAGACAACCTGAATTTGTTCGCACGTGATTTAACTTTACGACGTCAGAAGTGCATGATTCACTATGAAAATATGAGATATAATTACAAACGATACAAATTTAGTTCCAATTATATTGTAAATAACATGAGACAAATGCAAAATCAATTTGTGGTAAAATTTATCATTTTACACTCAAAGTCTGGGACAAATCTTAACATACATATATCATAAGAATATATAGAAACAAATGGAATACACACTGAATTTTCAATATTACATTTAATGTTTTGTAGTGTTAATATACATACATAATATTCATTTTGAATAAAATAACTGCTGTAATTTTTCTTAATCGCAAATAAATATGTCCCATACTCACTCCTCCCAAATGTTTGTTATCATTTCTTTAGGTTAAAATTACCACAGCCAAGAAGTCTTAAATCTTCTTAAAAATATTCCAGATATGTCATGGACACCAGCGATACCAGAGCGTTTTAAAGGAATGTCATACGATAGCATTATAAATCTTTTCTCCTAAAATATTAACTCACATAACTCACAAAAAGTGATGTTTCGTACCACTGAAGACCTTCCAGCATCATTCAGTTGGCTGACTTAAAAACCAGATTGTCTTGAAGTACGTGATCAAGGAGCATGTGGTTCTTGTTGGGCTATGAGCGCAGTAGGTTCATTTTCTGATAATCGCTGCATAACTGGAAAAGATAGTTAACGTATTAGATACTCCGAGCAATACGAAATATCATGTGATTACGTAAATAGAGGCTGTAATGGTGGTAGTTTATCTGATGACATGAACTTTTTAAAAAGAACAGGACTTCCAACAGATGATTGTGTATCGTACAAATCTGGATCGGATGGTCTAAAACACAATTGTCCGAATATTTGCGATGATGGAACTGAAATAACCAAATCCGAAAAATTAATAAGTTATGTTAATGTTTGTTAGAACGAAGAATCGATTATGGCTGCATTAACTGTAGGGACTATCTAAACTAGTTTTGCTGTATATACCGATTTTAATTATTATTGCGGTGGTATTTACCAACACAAATATGGTTCTCTTGTGGGAGGCCATGCTGTTATTATTGTTGGTTATGGTGAAGAAAATGGAATAAAATATTGGGATGCCCGAAATTCGTGGGGAACATCTTGGGGCGAAAAGGGCTATTTCCGCATTTCTCGTGGAAATAATGAATGTGATTTTGAAAGTGAATGTTACTTACAAACGGTGTGAAGAATATTATGAGTGAATATTATTCATAAGTATAATATACTTTATATATTTCAGTTAAATATGCCCACCATGTTAAATACAATAATAGAAGATTTATAAGTATTGAACTCAAACGATATAATATCGCTCAGATTCGCTCAGTTTCTCTTAATTTTTGTACTTTATTATTAGTGTGGAAAGAAATATATATTATGCTGTGTATTAAAAGTAAAATGAAATTTTCCACACCATAGTTAAAATGTCACTTTTGGACTCAACAGTGCCGTAGAATTCTAAGAGTGCGTTGCTTCGTATTCGCGGCATTCCGTACAACGTGACTGTGACGAATAAGAAGTAAAACCTGTTAATTTCGGTTGAGAACGACGTTACGCTGGATCGCTTCACTGGCTCGTTCAACGAGGAGGCCGTTACCTACATAACCGAGCGCTCGGGCGGTACGCGGAAAATCTCCGCCATAACCACCATGCTCTCGCACGCGATCGACGAAATGCTCAAGCGCCAGAACAACCAGCCCTCCAGCAGCGCTCTACTTCTCCAGATCCTCACCTCGGACTAACTCTAAAAGAACTAAGAGTTCGCAAATGAATTAAGGATCTTTTTAGTAATTCAAATTCAGAACGAGTACGAGAAGGCCTTTTACCCGTTCCCACTGGACAAAGTTATCTACAACATGAACGAGACCTCGAACGAATTCTACCTCCTGAACCAATACAAAGAGGCCAGAATGGAAGCAATCAGGCTGAGAGAAGCGCTCAATAACATTCAAGAAACAAATGTGCGATCTGTTGAACTAAAATCGTGCTCGAACTGCAACTATCTGGATGAACAGATTAAATAATTATAAATACAAGTAAAATAAATAACGGACGATAAAGAAGAAGCAATTGAAGCAATCACCAAATACTCGCAGTCAAAACAAAAATACAAACTCAAATACAAAAACCAAGCAGAAGAAAACAACATGCTACACCAAAAACTACAAGAAATGCAAGAAATGCTCAAAAACCTGAAACAAAAAGAAGAAAGCAGAATCGCAAGCAGAGACGCAAGCAGAGTCAGCTCCGCTGCAAAACAAAGAAGCAACAGTAACACCAGCATGACCTCACAAACATCGTCAAAATCGTCATTCGTACATAACCCAGGAAAACCAAACGTAACTGTGAAGAAACCAATATCAAAACAAAACTCATTCCACTCAGACTCGCAAAGCGATAACACATTCAACTACTCAATCACAAGAGGCGCATCCAGAGGAAAAGATATACACTCTGTATACAAAGAAACCAAACAAAATATCAAAGAAAATAGCGCGATTGCTAAACCTCGAAGCTTCTCCAAAAAATCTCCATCACCCATTGCCCCTCCCAAAAAATAATAAAGATCACCTTCCAATAGCGTAAGTAAGCAGAATTCCACATTGGAAGATATTGATAAAAGAATTCAAATGCTAACCAACTTGGTTTACTAAGTAAGTGAAGCCAAATGAGCATGTAAATGAATGATTATATTAAATTATACTTTTTTAATATTCAAAATCAAAGATAATTTTAGTATCACTTTTTGTCCTTCGCCAATTTTCTTTCAGAGTAGTGTGAAGCAGCTAAAAGATCATATTTTCCAGCACCGGAGCTAAGTTCTTCTGGGATTACATTGGCTGCTACTAGATGCGTGATTCCACATCTATTTAGAATAATACTAACAAGCTCAGAGCAAAAGAGCGATGCTGTTTTGGCCAAATCTGCTATTTCTTTAGGGGATGCATCTTTTTTGGCTATTGCTATCATATCAAGTTTATGATGTTCATAATCTTTTCCAATCACATCATACCAATCTTCACCTCGAATATGCTTTGCGTTTTTAGGCAATCTGAAATACATTTCGCCGTGATACTCGTTGATATATTATTAATCTAAAGGAACAATTCTAATAATTGGAAGAACCGCTTCAATAACAAAAGCTCTAACAGCATCATCTTTATAGCGAATGTCTTTTTTCAAATCGTCGTAGTGTTTCTTTTTTAAGTTAACAAACTTACCCGTGTCAATAAGTTTGTGTAATTCAGCTCCAGAAATATTAACAACTATACCGCAATGCGTTATATCAAGAGGATTGGGAATATCATTAAGCTTTTCGACTTCTCTAATAATTAAATGAAATGGAAGCGTCCCTGCATATACGATAACAGACAACTCTTAAATAGTCATGATTGAAGTGAAAATGATATATGACAAATTAATATATAGAATGAGTCTATTATATTATTGGCTGTTACATGGTTATAAAAACCGCATTTTCTATGAATATAATTTTTAGATATCAAACACTATTTTAATAGCTGCTGAAAAATGGGCAATAATTTACATATATTATATCTTGGTAAAGTCATGGTTTCGGCGAATACAACGCGTTTAACCTATGTTTGAAGTACGTAGGCGTTGCCGATGCTCTGTTTAATAGGTCCTAGAAACATGCGATATCGTCTCACTGGGCCGGATAGCTATATTGCATATACATACAACGCCGTAAAATCAATAGAATTTGCACTGATTGATTCACATATACAATGTCAAACTACGAATTCACTAATCAACAGCCTAACAGCTCTCTAAGTTTTTAATAAACGTCTTCTTCATCTACTTCAGATGAAGATTTTTGGCTTGATTCTTTGGACATATTTGCTGCTAATAACTTCTTGGCCTCTCTATCTGGGAGGACTTTGGTGATAGCGTAGTGCTTGTTCTTGAGTTTCAGGGGAGTCATCCATGTAAAGAACTTTCTTGAAATTCTTTCCCAGTCCTTTCCATAGATGTTGACGCAATCCATCAAAATGTCTTTTTCTGCTTGGGTCCACTCGTGGTAGCGTTCGCTGTCAGATACATTGCTATTTTTGAGTTTTAAGTATCTTACTTAGCACTGCGACTTTGACTTTCCATTTAACTGTTTGGATACTTCATTCCAATCTACTTATTGCTTCATTTACTCACAGCTTTCGACGATTTGTACCAACCACTTTTGTTCTTCCTTGGTCCATATAGATTGACTCATAATGTTTTCTGAAGTGAGGCGAATTAGTATTAAAGAGTTGCGAATGTGTATTTGCACCGATTATCAACATCGTATTATATTAATAATTTTTTTGGTTTAGTAGTTTGAATGAAAATTATAAAAATCAACAAAATATGTTAAAACGCAGTTATTATCAACATACCCCGGATTTTTTGTATCATATTTGATTTAGAAGAATACGGAAAATTGTTGACTTTCAAAATGTTTCAAGAGATGTGAAAAAGTTAAAGCTCCTGTATTCTTTTCCAAATATTCTGGCATATGTAGTAACATCATATTTATACCGATTGTGACATAATCACGTTATAAAGCTTGTTTTCATAATTGTTGTCTTCCATTTATGAAATGAACAAAATCGCTTAGAAACCTACAGCTATAGATAAATACTAAATTATGCTAAATGTCTGTCTATTCCACTCCATTAAATGATCGTGTTATCACAGCAGAAACTGATATTATAAATATAGTAGTTTCTGTGTTCTCAATATTGAAATGCTACATTTTAATAGCTGCTGAAAAATGAGCAATGATTTACATATATTCTATCTTGGTAAAGTCATGGTGTCGGCGAAGACAACGCGTTTAACCTATGTTTGAAGTGCGTAGGCATTGCCGATGCTCTGTTTTATAGGTCCTAGAAACACGCAATATTGCCTCACAGGGCCGGATAGCTATATTGCATAAACATACAACGCCGTAAAATCAATAGAATTTGCACTGATTGATTCACATATACAATGTCAAACTACGAATTCACTAATCAACAGCCTAACAGCTCTCTAAGTTTTTAATAAACGTCTTCTTCATCTACTTCAGATGAAGATTTTTGGCTTGATTCTTTGGACATATTTGCTGCTAATAACTTCTTGGCCTCTCTATCTGGGAGGACTTTGGTGATAGCGTAGTGCTTGTTCTTGAGTTTCAGGGGAGTCATCCATGTAAAGAACTTTCTTGAAATTCTTTCCCAGTCCTTTCCATAGATGTTGACGCAATCCATCAAAATGTCTTTTTCTGCTTGGGTCCACTCGTGGTAGCGTTCGCTGTCAGATACATTGCTATTTTTGAGTTTTAAGTATCTTACTTAGCACTGCGACTTTGACTTTCCATTTAACTGTTTGGATACTTCATTCCAGTCTACTTATTGCTTCATTTACTCACAGCTTTCGACGATTTGTACCAACCACTTTTGTTCTTCCTTGGTCCATATAGATTGACTCATAATGTTTTCTGAAGTGAGGCGAATTAGTATTAAAGAGTTGCGAATGTGTATTTGCACCGATTATCAACATCGTATTATATTAATAATTTTTTTTGGTTTAGTAGTTTGAATGAAAATTATAAAAATCAACAAAATATGTTAAAACGCAGTTATTATCAACATACCCCGGATTTTTTGTATCATATTTGATTTAGAAGAATACGGAAAATTGTTGACTTTCAAAATGTTTCAAGAGATGTGAAAAAGTTAAAGCTCCTGTATTCTTTTCCAAATATTCTGGCATATGTAGTAACATCATATTTATACCGATTGTGACATAATCACGTTATAAAGCTTGTTTTCATAATTGTTGTCTTCCATTTATGAAATGAACAAAATCGCTTAGAAACCTACAGCTATAGATAAATACTAAATTATGCTAAATGTCTGTCTATTCCACTCCATTAAATGATCGTGTTATCACAGCAGAAACTGATATTATAAATATAGTAGTTTCTGTGTTCTCAATATTGAAATGCTACATTTTAATAGCTGCTGAAAAATGAGCAATGATTTACATATATTCTATCTTGGTAAAGTCATGGTGTCGGCGAAGACAACGCGTTTAACCTATGTTTGAAGTGCGTAGGCATTGCCGATGCTCTGTTTTATAGGTCCTAGAAACACGCAATATTGCCTCACAGGGCCGGATAGCTATATTGCATAAACATACAACGCCGTAAAATCAATAGAATTTGCACTGATTGATTCACATATACAATGTCAAACTACGAATTCACTAATCAACAGCCTAACAGCTCTCTAAGTTTTTAATAAACGTCTTCTTCATCTACTTCAGATGAAGATTTTTGGCTTGATTCTTTGGACATATTTGCTGCTAATAACTTCTTGGCCTCTCTATCTGGGAGGACTTTGGTGATAGCGTAGTGCTTGTTCTTGAGTTTCAGGGGAGTCATCCATGTAAAGAACTTTCTTGAAATTCTTTCCCAGTCCTTTCCATAGATGTTGACGCAATCCATCAAAATGTCTTTTTCTGCTTGGGTCCACTCGTGGTAGCGTTCGCTGTCAGATACATTGCTATTTTTGAGTTTTAAGTATCTTACTTAGCACTGCGACTTTGACTTTCCATTTAACTGTTTGGATACTTCATTCCAGTCTACTTATTGCTTCATTTACTCACAGCTTTCGACGATTTGTACCAACCACTTTTGTTCTTCCTTGGTCCATATAGATTGACTCATAATGTTTTCTGAAGTGAGGCGAATTAGTATTAAAGAGTTGCGAATGTGTATTTGCACCGATTATCAACATCGTATTATATTAATAATTTTTTTGGTTTAGTAGTTTGAATGAAAATTATAAAAATCAACAAAATATGTTAAAACGCAGTTATTATCAACATACCCCGGATTTTTTGTATCATATTTGATTTAGAAGAATACGGAAAATTGTTGACTTTCAAAATGTTTCAAGAGATGTGAAAAAGTTAAAGCTCCTGTATTCTTTTCCAAATATTCTGGCATATGTAGTAACATCATATTTATACCGATTGTGACATAATCACGTTATAAAGCTTGTTTTCATAATTGTTGTCTTCCATTTATGAAATGAACAAAATCGCTTAGAAACCTACAGCTATAGATAAATACTAAATTATGCTAAATGTCTGTCTATTCCACTCCATTAAATGATCGTGTTATCACAGCAGAAACTGATATTATAAATATAGTAGTTTCTGTGTTCTCAATATTGAAATGCTACATTTTAATAGCTGCTGAAAAATGGGCAATGATTTACATATATTCTATCTTGGTAAAGTCATGGTGTCGGCGAAGACAACGCGTTTAACCTATGTTTGAAGTGCGTAGGCATTGCCGATGCTCTGTTTTATAGGTCCTAGAAACACGCAATATTGCCTCACAGGGCCGGATAGCTATATTGCATAAACATACAACGCCGTAAAATCAATAGAATTTGCACTGATTGATTCACATATACAATGTCAAACTACGAATTCACTAATCAACAGCCTAACAGCTCTCTAAGTTTTTAATAAACGTCTTCTTCATCTACTTCAGATGAAGATTTTTGGCTTGATTCTTTGGACATATTTGCTGCTAATAACTTCTTGGCCTCTCTATCTGGGAGGACTTTGGTGATAGCGTAGTGCTTGTTCTTGAGTTTCAGGGGAGTCATCCATGTAAAGAACTTTCTTGAAATTCTTTCCCAGTCCTTTCCATAGATGTTGACGCAATCCATCAAAATGTCTTTTTCTGCTTGGGTCCACTCGTGGTAGCGTTCGCTGTCAGATACATTGCTATTTTTGAGTTTTAAGTATCTTACTTAGCACTGCGACTTTGACTTTCCATTTAACTGTTTGGATACTTCATTCCAATCTACTTATTGCTTCATTTACTCACAGCTTTCGACGATTTGTACCAACCACTTTTGTTCTTCCTTGGTCCATATAGATTGACTCATAATGTTTTCTGAAGTGAGGCGAATTAGTATTAAAGAGTTGCGAATGTGTATTTGCACCGATTATCAACATCGTATTATATTAATAATTTTTTTTGGTTTAGTAGTTTGAATGAAAATTATAAAAATCAACAAAATATGTTAAAACGCAGTTATTATCAACATACCCCGGATTTTTTGTATCATATTTGATTTAGAAGAATACGGAAAATTGTTGACTTTCAAAATGTTTCAAGAGATGTGAAAAAGTTAAAGCTCCTGTATTCTTTTCCAAATATTCTGGCATATGTAGTAACATCATATTTATACCGATTGTGACATAATCACGTTATAAAGCTTGTTTTCATAATTGTTGTCTTCCATTTATGAAATGAACAAAATCGCTTAGAAACCTACAGCTATAGATAAATACTAAATTATGTTAAATGTCTGTCTATTCCACTCCATTAAATGATCGTGTTATCACAGCAGAAACTGATATTATAAATATAGTAGTTTCTGGGTTCTCAATATTGAAATGCGCCATTTTAATAGCTGCTGAAAAATGGGCAATAATTTACATATATTATATCTTGGTAAAGTCATGGTTTCGGCGAATACAACGCGTTTAACCTATGTTTGAAGTACGTAGGCACTTACAATCACTTATTTTAATACTAATTATTAATTAATTTCAATATTTTATTTCATAAATCCACTTCATTAATTTATGGACTTCAAATAGATTCTACTTTAAATCGATAAACTGGAATAACAGTTAACACAATAAAATTAACTTAAAAGTTTACCTCACTTGGTTCAAATACAGCAACAGGCTACGTAAGTAGCAAGCCATTTGCATTAATTGTAAACATCCTCTATTTAAAAGCAATTAGCGTTAGACCGTATTTAACAAGTTTAAAGTGATTTAGAAATGTTGATAAGTAAAAATGAACCCTAAATTTAGGATGAAACAGTTGATTAGGAGTTAAATTAGTTAATGTAAGACAAAGAATCAGCTAAGCATGCCCATCGTTTGCTAGACGAAACTTTGGATTTAGCAAATAATTCACTTGTTAAGTTGAAAGAACAAGGAGAAAAATTGCATGCTATTCATGATAAAGTTGTATCAATTACTTCAAAATTGATGATAGGCGATAAACAATTAAGCAAGATATTAATGTTAGAAAATTTTGGGGCTTTTATTGGTATCATAGGTACATCTATTATAATAATTCTATGGATTTTGTTTAAATTCATATTATGAAACTGATTGATTTTTATTAATTTTATAATAAGTAAAGGTTTAAAAAACAAACTAAACAAATAAGAAAGATAAATATACTCAGTCTAAATAGAATTCAGTAATAACTTTATTCAAATCGTTTTTAATAACTAGAACTTCTTTATCTATTTAATCCCATTCAACTTCATTACTTGTTTCAAAAATTAAGAAAAATCCATTAGTGAGCACATAAATATGCATAGACAATTCTGAACGCATATGAATTTATTCAGCTGGTTATTTGTGAAGAGTTTCAACTAATTATTTTGATTGTCTCATTATATCTATTAAGCTGGCGATATTATAATGTGGAGCACTTTCTACATTCTTTTGATTGAGCTAAGACTCAAATATTATTTCTTAATTATTATTCACTATTACCATATTGTCGTGAGCAATTCCTAGGCGTTCAATTTATGTTTGGAATGCTTGGCGCATTCTGATTTTTAGGCTTTATGAGTTGCAGAAGCACATTATTATATGTGGGGCGGAAATGGTATAATAAATTAATAAGTAATATGCATAGTAATTGAATTCACTCCACTTTCAAAATGTCAAATTATTTTACGCAGCGTTATTTGTCTGCAGAGGATGACAATTTCTTGCGGAAATCGTTGGTTCCGTATTTGAAGCGGTAGTTTAACATATCTTAGGAAACCTAGCAAGAGCAGTAAGTTGAGAAGCACTTTGTGGAGTAGTAAACGTAAACTGACGAGATCAAGAAGCGCTCTTTTGACCCAGTGGCTTTGTTTTATGACACAATTTAGTCCGGCCCGTCCACTCGCGAAATTGTTCAGCAGGTCCGTTAGGAATGCCAAAATACTCATTCGAAGATAATGCAGGACACGCTTTATTCTTTAACCTCTCAGCACAAGGAAGCAACAGAAGTGCTAAACAAATGCTTGCAAGCGGAGAGGACCGCCCGTTAGCTCGAAAAGCAGAATCTCAGCTCCCAAATCACTATTTTATAGGATAAACTCATAACATAAGCTGAAACCGCTAAATGCACCCGTTGCTAATAACTCGAAGCCCAAATAGAATAATCAAATAACCAAATCGAAAATCTGAGACAAAACGATTTGGAAAAAACGTACAGAGTGTCCGAACTGGAGTAATACCTGAATTAGTGCCTGAGCGATTTAAAACTCTCAGAACAGGAAAAAACGAGTTACCTCCGCTCCAATGTAAAACTGGAGGAGCAAATCAAATTATACCAAGAACTATTACAGCGATTAAATTTATAACAATTACTGCTGAACTAAGGACAAAATAACTCAATTGTTGATTTGAAATCGTACTCAAATGTGAACTCAACCGGATCCAGTGTTGGAGTGGAGGGGTAGCTGCAAAAACTTGACCAGGAATTTCTCAAATTCAAGAAACAACAGGAAATCTAATTACAGTAGATACAAAACGCACAATTTAACCCTTAAAACAGCTATCCCTAAATATACCCGCAAAATCCACAATTTAACCAAAATTAACAGTTTAACGGTTAAAATGGACAATTCTCATAAGCAGGTTTCCCACAAGGCGAATTCATCCAGTTTAGCAAGGATACAACACCACCAGCTGTTCCACACATGCAATACCCACCACAACTCTAACAGATGCAGAACAACATGATGCCACACCAGAGCAGCGCGCTGTTCTAACAAATGTAAGAGCAAATACAACACTACCAGAAGATGATGGGAAACCTGACCGGATCCGCCAAGTAATCAGAACAAAACAACCCAGAAAAAATTGAAAGAAACATACCCACTGTAAAAGTATCCAACATTCAAGAAATTGAAAACAACAAAATCACAAGCATCATGGAAGACGAACCCTCAGTCAAAACAGATAAATCGCCGTATAAATCACCTTAAAAATCATCTGAAAAGTAACGCGAGGACAACATAACAAGTGTTCACGTAGAAGCTCCAAAAGAGGTCTAAAAAGTTGAGAACACGCAATTAAAAGTGAATCAGATTGAAGACAATGACTTTGACGACTTTGATGACGATTTCGATGAATTCGATGACGAATCCCCAAAGCAGCCTGCGCCAAAACCTGTTGAAAAACCAATTGTTGTCCAAAAAATTTCACCTCCAAAAGCTCAACCTAAAACTGAACCTGTTAAGCAAGAGGTAAAAACTCAATAAATTAAAACAGAAACAAAACCTTAACAAACTAAACCGACGCAATAGCCAGCTAAATCTGAATAACCAAAATAGGACACAAAGCCAACAACCGCAGTAAAGCAAACAGCAAGTGGAAATGTTTTCAAAGTTGAACATGAAGAATCATCAAAAACTGAAAGAGATATTTTTGACACATCCTTCAAAATCGGATAAAGTTTGCAATTTGACTCGTTCACCGAAGTTAAAAAGGATAGTATACCAAAGAAGCAAGACAGCATAAATATATAAGAGATGAGTCACTAAGATTCAGTTACGAGTTTCACAGGTGTATTTGGAGACAACAAGAAGGATGCTAGCTTCGACTGGTGAGGGTGTTTGTTAATATTATAATATATGTATGATACAGTACTTTTCATTCAACTTTTGGATTTTATATGATTATCATAACGTATTAGTTGTCCAGAGCCATCAGGGTTTCGTTCTTCTTGGATCGGAAGCGAACTAATCTAACATCGTCGTTTATATCGATAGTTTTAACTAGTTATTGTACCTTTTTGGCTAGGTGCCAGAAAGTGTATGTGTACTAAGTAATATCCTCGTTGACAACTGTGGTTTTGATTGGGAAGCCATCGCCGGACATGATAATTATTTTATCTACGCCTTTGCATTGGGTGATGGCTTTCAAGTATTCATCAACATCTGAGGACATAATTGCGGGTGAAGCGGAAATTTTGTATTTTAGTTCAGTATGATTATAATTTAAACACATTTTCAATCCACTTTAGACAAATGAGTGAGGAGTATTCTCAGCCTCGTGGCGGCAACGTGAAGAGCAACATTCCAACGATAGCTGATAATCTGTACGGCCGGTCTTCCAACCACCGTGTAGCTCCTGCGCCTATTTCTGTTCCAAATCCGCCCAAATCCGCTGAGTAGGACATGGAGACGCAGATTTAGAATTTCAAGAGGAATTCGGGGCGTATTTTTTCGTATTCGGTGTTGACCTCTGTTATATTTACTTTTTCGTTCTACGTGCTGTACACGAAGCAGGTTGCTTCATTCACGAATTTAGTGCCGGGCATTCCGCACATAATCGCGAAAAACTCGTCCTTCGTGCTCTACCCGAACGCTATCGGGTTCAACTCCTACTACTGTCGAGAAATCGACCTCCTCCCAACATCAGTACAGAATAAAATTCAAGTTCAATTCCACTCCCTTTACAAGGAGTTCAAGTTCAAAGTGACCGGGTACACGTCGTTCAATTTGAGCGTTTTGAGCGCGAAAACGGGAGAGAACTTCTTCAAAAACGTTGCAGTTTTTTAAGACGGATAACGGCAGAGAAATTAACAACTTTCGTGCACAAACGACGCCTGCGAATTCAAAGTGGTCTCACTTTTAACCGAGTAAAACGTAGAAATTGAGATAAAAACGTTCAATATCGACCTCAGCCAGTGCGAACTGGTTAAAAAACTGAAAACGCAGTCAGTGCTGCACCCTGAGCAGTGCATTTGCACCTACTTCTACATGGACAAACCGGAGCAGCTGATTGTGATGATATAGGACGGAGCGCCCGTTACCTGGGGCATCTCACACAATATTGAACTGGAACTACTAAAATACCAAAGACCCGAAGGAGGAATGCTCCTGCAAATGGTCGTCATCATGTTCTGCTCAGTTGTGCTCTGCGGAGTTGGAATCGGAATCAGAATTAGCCAGAAGTGAAGTTACTAGTATACTTAGCTAAGTTATACTTAGATATTATAAAATTAAATAACTAGTTCAAGATAAGTTTGAAAATGTTACGTTATCGGGTTAAAATATCTAGATTAAGCTACAAATGAAAGTAGGTTGAGTAAATAAGTTAAGTAAAAATTATTAATATTACCTTGTATTACTGCGTTAATAGATATTATTTATTATCATGTATTAATTAGTATTAATTAGAAAGAGAAATATAACACTTGCGAGTAAAATGTTAAGCTAATATTCTGGACTAAGAATAGAACAGTAAATAAGAATTTAGAATAGAGTTACTTGAAATTGACAGGTTAACCTGTAATCCAATTTACCGTTAATTATTGCAAAAACTAACAAATGGCACAACTCTAGCTTATTATTGACTCATTTAAAAAGATTTCATTCTTATTTATTTTTTGTCAATTTAATAATTCAATATACGTACTATTTATAATTATAACGAATTATGCAAATATTTTCACTTCCAATGAATCGAATAACTCTATAAATACAAAATTAATGGGAACAGAAATCCCTGCAAAAAAGTAATTAGTCATTCCCAACATTTAAACAAAGTAAAGGCACCAACGTAATGCAGACTAATTAAAATTAATCTCCCAAAACTTTTGGATCAAAATATCCTATGTTGGTTGAGATGGAATTTAAAAAAGCGTAAGTCCAATAAATAGCTAAATCAAAATTTGCTCCATTAAATGTGCAATAAATAAATTAACTTGTCCGCAAAACCAATTAATTCATTAAAAAAGAATTAGTTGAAGACAAACCTGAAGATAAACCAGATGTCCATCTTAGTGTATCCCAAGTTAATGTAAGTATTAATAAGCAACGTCCATAATCACATTTTCCTAAATTACTTAATACAACTCCAATGCAATATTAAACTAATTAAATGAGACCTAAATCATCTTTGGAAAAAATGACATCAATATAGTGAATTTTATATATAATTATATGAATTCAATCACTTACAGGGTTTGTTGCTAAATGTTGTGTTGTCTGTACAAATATTTTCAAAGAATTCATTTATTTCTATATAATCTTATTTTATGTGTTCAAAATCTTCATCAATAAAGTCTACGTTGGTTTCTCCTCTACAGGATGATGGTAATAGTTATCTTGGTTCTATTATTTATGTATTCATGTTTGTAAAGTGGTAATTTAAATTAATTTTTGAGTTTCTATTGTAATACAATAAATTGAGACATTTTCTTCATTTTATTGTTCATCTAATAATCATTTTGCTGACATCTAATAGGTAATTACATTTAATAGGTATTAAATAGTAAAATGAAATCATGTGTCATAGCTTTTCTGCAACAAGATTCCCTTCTTCAGGTTCAAGCACTTTCGCTAGACAGAATTCAAGTTAGTCTGCGAATGAGTTATCTAAGTCATTGTGTCCTCCTTCTTGTATAACATAAAACTTAAGACTCTTTGCCTCAGCCATTAAAACGCCGTGGAAGACTTCGTTTAACTTCAAATCTTCTACTCCTGCATAACTTTTAACGATTTTGACCGAATTTCTAAATGGAACAACCTCATCGGCAGTTCCATGGATAACGACTATTTGCCCCTGAGCTCTCTTAATTCTTTTGTAAGACATAAACTGATTTACGCAGTTACATTTAGGATTCTCCCACACAACATCGAAAGCGGAAGCTGGTGGAGATTGAGCGATACAGCACTTCATGTTGAACATAGAACCAAGATAAATAGAACCCACTGTACCTATTGAGCGACCCCAAACTACTATGTTAGAATCAGTTAGATGGAACTCCGTCTTCACGTAATTGTAGGTAGCAAGCGCAGACTTGGTTAGTGTTTGCTCGCTGGGCTTTCCAGTAGACTGACCATATCCACACCAATCAAAAGTCACAAACCGACAAGCGAACCTTTCCGTGTATTGCTGAATCAACTCATCCATTAAATAAATTGTCTCACCGTTACCATGAATATAAATTACAGTAGGGCGCGTTTTCATCATTTCTGGATCAACAGGCTCGTAAACCGCCACTTATATATGCTCCTTCTTCATACCGGTTTTAACCGTTATTGTACGCAGATCTTTAATCGGTGCATGAATTTGCGGAATTGTATTGACTGGAAAAGCAAATTCATTTATGATCGAACCCATCTAGAAGTGGAAAATTATTTTTATTTGTTTACTACATTTATTTTACAAATTCTCGAAAATTGCAAAAGAAAAGAATTTGAGAATTTAAACTAATGCTGAATCTAACAGTAAAGGATAATGCATTACAAATTTGTTTTGTGCATGTTGTTCGTTGTGGCTAATGTGAATATATATGTATTAGTAGTTTACATTTTATTGTTTATCTACTGAGGTGCGAATACACTTCTTTATTATGGAATAATCTCATTCTGAATTCTTGCCGTTAGATATCGCGCAGTTATGTAAAACTCCCTTTGAAAAAGTTGAGCAGATTAAGAAAGAAGAAGCAAAGTAAATTGACGAAGACCTTTGCTATGAAGTCATTACTTGATAATATTTGATAATATTAACAATATTAACATTTAATTCCCGTATAGATCAGCTAAACAAAGACCACAACTGCAAGAAAATCAAATGTTGCTTTGATACTTGCCTTCATTTTCGTATCGTAAGCTGTCGCATCTTCTTCTGTTCAAAAGCAAATTTTAGCTCTAATTATAATTGTTGAAATAGGAACGATTAGGCTCGGCGTTCGACGTTAGAGCTGAAGAGGCACTGCTGAAATACCAACTTTGCTTAGTGTGATCGATGATAGATTCATACGATTGCACTTCTCGTTCCTTGCCGCATACAACATCCTGAGATGCGGCTCGGCTAAAAATCGGTTGCGGACTGTCAAATCTACCGGTTCAAAGTGTTGAGCTGTCGTTAAGGATCGGTATGGCTAAGGGTATGCTATCAAGGAGCCTCCAGGATTGGAAAGCGGCAACTGCTCCATTGCTTCCTTAGAAACGCAGATGGTACGACGCAGGTGGATTCCCGTATAGATCGGCTTGTACAAGTTACGCAACTGAATGCTTGTACCCGAGTCGTTGGTTGCTTTGGCTGCGGAGGTGCGCCTAACGTACATAGGTGTATCTAAAACTAATTATCATTCGTGAACTTAATATCAATCATGAACTTACAGTTCCTGTACAGAAGACCGAACTAGTATAAACGAAAGTTAAGTGAGTGGGATATATATTAACATTTATAACTAATTTATACATTTATATTAAAACAAAATACTATGACTTACTCTGTTTAAAATATTTCTATTAAGTTTATAGCTATTATATTCATACATCAAAGATAATAATTTAGTCCAATTACTTCCCTACTTAAATCCATATTCAAATACTTTTCTGTTTTCATTTTTCTTATATATTATTTCTTTAAAAACGAGTAGGATCGATCCAATATGAGAAAAACGATCACATTAACTAGTACTAATAGTATTACTAATGATTTACATTTAGTTTCTAAAAATAAACAACTCACTTAACTAATCTATATTTCACACACGTGATAATTCCGTGCGAGACATTTGGTTAGAGAGGAATGTTGTAGGTTTCTTATTCATCATTGGTTTAGAAAGGAAAGGAAATGTGATGATCAGAGAAAAAGGGTGACCAGTATAGACGTAATTTACTGTGTGATATCTTCACAGTTACACTTTTATTTATTTTGTGGGAATTGACATCAAATCTTATCCGCCCTATTTACTGTTTTCATTCTTAGCATAACCTGTTCTAAACACTAAAAGTATTAACCCAACGAATTAAAATAAGAGGAAAACGATCGTATTAATCCTCAAAGTGTCTTCAATTCCTGTTATTATTTTCTGGGTTTGATTATAATTAATGTCTTATTATCTTTCAAAAATGTGAATGACAAAATTCAATTTCTTTTTAATCAATCAATGTTTAAAATTTATTATTTCTATTTACTATTTCATAATTAATACATAATAAATGCCATTTCACTTCCCCTCAACATTCTCTCTCAATAAAACGCTATTCTCCTCCACTCCATTCATTATCTTAAGTTATCTCACTTTATCCGCTCTAAATCCCTTTTTCCCGTTTTCATTCTTCGCATAACCCGTTCTAAACACTAAAAGTATTAACCCAATTATTTGAAACAAGAGGAAAACGATCATATTAATTCGCATTGCGTTCGCCCAGGCCCGTTTGTCGCCCTCGCCCGTTTTCATCGAGTCGTAGCTCACCTGCATGATCATGGAGACCGCGCACATGGTAACGCCCTAAGCTAGAGTGCGCGCAGTGGTGGGCACCGCGCTCATCTAACTGGTAAACTGTGGCGGGACTGATAACAATGTGATTGGAAAAATAAGCTAGCTTAAGAAAGTATAAACTATTTGATAAATTAACATGATGCCGATGAAGGCGTACACGTTACTGGAGAAAATAATCGCACAAACGAGCGTGAAAACGTTCACGCTGAAGCTGGCCACCATTATATACTTGTTAAGGAAACGCTTCGAGAGCTTCGGCAAAAAGAGACTAATTGTTAGCATCCCAATCGCAGCCGCCATGGTAATTACACCAGTTTAACTCGCCGGATGGCCGTAAAACATGAAAGTCTGCGGTAAAAGGTAGCCAAAACCAGTACCAATGTAAAATGAACAAATATTAGCCACCAAATAAGACACCACCGGATTCTTCATCAACTAAAGCGGAAGAACCGGATCGGAAGCACGCTTCTCCACAAAAATGAATATCGCAAAGAAAATAGCCGAAAGAACCACCAAAATACCACAACCAAGGTAGTGATAGGTAGATAGAATAGTGAAAGCTAGATCCAGGAACCCAATCGCGAAGAATAACACGATGCAACCCCAAATATCAAACTTTGCCTTCTCCTTGGGCGTTTCTGGATTCGTATACGGAATTAAAGTGAAAATATTCAAAAATGCGCTCGCAGCACAGGCTATATACACCCATCTCCACTAAATATCAATTAGGATACCAGCAAGCAAGGGAACAATGATAACCATTATTGACAACAATATTTGTAAATATTGAATATATGCTTGCGCTTTCTCTGGAGGTGCTAACTTCCTAACCAAGGAAGTACGACACACTAATTGACCACCGCACACCGCACCACTCAAGAATCGCAACACCAAGAAAGCTGGAAAGTTTTTAACGAAAAACAGTGCAATATTGAGACCAGTAGATAGGACAAAAAGGATTAACAATATATTAACCTAACCGATGTTTTCACCAAGTTTCGCTAACGGAATTGATAACGAAGCCTGCGCTAAATAATATATTGTTAAAGACCATTAAACTAAAGATTCTGAAATCTTAAAATCTTTTTGCATGTAAGGAAGAGCCATATTAGTAGCTTAAGTGTCCATAAAACAAGTTATGCCGCTCAAAAATAATAGAGGCATCATCGATACGAATTTAGCTTAACCGGGTAGCAGGCTTTACGCTTTACATCGCTTTTACTTGGTCATATTGGTTATTGTCAATTGTGGCATTTGTATTTATATTTCACTATCTAGTTGAGATGATTCTTTTACTTCATTGTGTGAACTCGACATATGAAGTGAAATAATTAATTAACAAAATTATAAGATATATCGAAGTATACTTGAATATAAAGTTATTATATTCAATAATCTGTTCAGTTGTGTTTAAACAATTTCAATTTTAGATGGGACAAGAAAGACATCACACCGTAAATTACGTCTATACTGGTCACCCTTTTTCTCTGATCATCACATTTTCTTTCCTTTCTAAACCAATGATCACTAAGAAACCAACAACATTCCTCTCTAACCAAGAGTCTCGCACGGCGTTATCACACGTCAAAACTCCTCACAGAATCTCCGTTAGCTCTTTCGGACTAATGGAGTTTGTTTTGGAGATCTTTTTGTTGATAACAGCTTTTGGTTGAGTAGGGGAGTTGCATGTTATTGTGTTAGTGTTGTTTCTTATTTGGTTTAAACCAGGGAATAGTGTCATAAATTGGTTGTCTTGTTTGCGATTTTATGGTGTCGCTTTTCTTTAGATGGCAATTTGTACGTTTTGTTGTTGGACGAGGATTTTTGTTACAGTTGTTTTGTTGGGCATTCTTAATTCCATTTGAATCTCCTCCTGTATGTTAGGTTATTAAGTTTTCAGAGATGAGGTGTGGGTGAGATAGTTATAAAATATTACAGGTACCGTGTATTTATTCTTATTAAGAATATATTCATTACGGTGTAGCATTTATTGTATTCTCTGAAGCGGTATGTTATATTTACAATTAAATATTAAGTTGTCATTAAAGGTTAAATGTTTTAATTAGAAATTATTTCTGGTGAAGTTATAGTTTATATTTCACTATTTATTTCTTTCTATTTTTTTCAAATTATAAAACAATTTTTTAATTCATATTTTCTATTTGTACGTTTTGTTGTTGGGCATTTTAGATGGGACAAGAAAGTCTAAATTATTTGAAGGTGGGTTAATGTCTTTATAAACGCTCTGTTAAATAAAAGATAGGTGCTATTGTTGAGCGAGTACAATTGATTTTCACCTAAAATAAAAAGTCTTTTTGTATCGTGATATAATTACAGTTAGTATAACAAATCGGCTCACTCTTTTGGTACATCTCAAAAACATCCACTCAATAATCAATTACTTCAATCACAAGAAACATTAAAAATGATATATTCATTTTAACGCGTTCTTTACTCAAATTATATCAATTCAGAAATGATAGTATTGTTTTATACTTTATCGTGTTATTACTGTGTTATTAATATACAAATAATATTTTGGATGCATTTAAATGACAATAATGTAATATAATACATTTAAAACAAGATTAAACTCACATTATACGAAGTCTCGCTTCATCAATTTCTTGTTGTGTTGGTTGTAATTAGTTGTTAACATTATATGTACCATTGCACAAACCTTGGTTTTTAAGCGTTTATGCAGGGGATAGATCAGTAATTTTGTTATTTTGTAATTGTAAATATCTGAGTTTTGTCATTGTATTTTTCAGGCAACTAACATCAACCAATTAATTATTATCCAGATACAGATATTCCAGCTGCGTCATCCGTTCAACTCCTTTTGTACATTTTATGTTACAGTTTTAAGCTGTAAATATTCTCATGTTTGATGGGATTTTCAACAAACATACATTCTGACAATTGCTAATTTATAAATTAGTTACTCCTAATTATTCCAAGAACTTCAAGTCACGGATATTTTGATCACTACTTGGATATAGAGATGGTCCATAACTGCTATTATTACTTACACTCCCCCGATACTTCGCGATCATTTCCTGGTCATACTTCGCCGGCCCGTTCTGTATCATTTCTTCCGTTTTATTCTTAAACCTCAACAGTTCCGTTTTCAGTTCGTTCACCGTTTAATTTCTTTGTGTTGAATTAATGAAATTTTGATAATCGGCGTCGTTTGGAACTTTTTGGTAGTAAATCCAATCAACTGTGTAGTTCGGGAGAACAGTGAGGTGCTCGAGGTCCTGAATGAAGTTGTTATCGATTAGGAGTTGTTTGAGGTTGATTAGGTGCTGGAGTGGTTGGATTGAGATTATGGAGTTGTCGCGGATGTCGAGGTACTGGATTTGTCTCATGACCTCTATTCCAGCTAAATTGGTTAATCTAGAATTATTAATGGTTAAAGAGAGGATTTTAGACGGGGTTCTGAAGAATTTGAGGTTTATGCAATTATTTAATTGTAAATTCACGATTGGAAGCTGGTCAACGAATTTGAAGTCTTTTATTTGGTTGTCACTGTTAATAGTAAGGATTTGATTATTAATAGTTGGTTAGTATTTGGTGCGCAAATCTTAATCAATACTAAATTTAGCTTCATATTAAACTATTAGCTAATCAGTTTAAACCTTTTTGGGAGCAAGAGCAGCTTTCAATTATGCTACTGACTACACTGATTTAGTATCATTTATGTAATTCTAGTAATCAGCATCAGTTGGGACTCTTTAGTAGTAGATCCACTCCAACTTATAATTGGGTAAAGCTGTAATAAACTCCAGATTTTGTATGAAATTGTTATCCAGAAGAACTTATTTCAGATTTGCCAACTCCTTTAATGGTTCAATGGAGATTAAGGAGTTATCCCTCAAATCAATAAATTGAAGTTACTTCATGACCTCAATTCCTACTATATTTGTTAATTTGGAGTTATTTATGGTTAAGGATAGGATATTTGTCGGTGTTCTAAAGAATTTAAGATTAATGCAGTTGTTTAACTACAAGTTTACGATAGGAAGCTAGTCAACAAATTTAAAGTCTTTTACGTGATTATCATTACTTATTGACAAGATTTGATTATTAATGGTTGGTTAATACTTCGTACACATATCGGTTTCGTACTTAGTGAGCTACGATATTAACTAATCTGTTTAGACCTTATTGGGAGCAAGAGCAGCTTTTAACTATGCTACTGACTATACTGATTTAGTATCATTTATGTAATTCTAGTAATCTGCTTCAGTTGGAACTTTTTAGTAGTAGATCCACTCCAACTTATAATTAGGTAAAGCTGTGATGAATTCTAGATTTTGTATGAAATTGTTATCCAGAAGCACTTATTAAAGATTTACCAGCTCCTTTAATGGTTCTATAGAGATTATGGAGTTATCCCTCAAATCAATAAATTGAAGTTACTTCATGATCTCGATTCCAGCTAAATTAGTGAGTTTGGAGTTATTTACGGTTAAGGAGATGATACTAGCGGGGGTTCTGAAGAATTTGAGATTTATGCAGCTATTAAATTATATGTTTATAATAGGAAGCTGGTCAACGAATTTGAAGTCCCTTATTAGGTTATCATTATTAATTGTTAGAATTTAGTTTTAAACTGCAGGTTAGTACTTCGTAGAAAAATATGTTTCATATTAATCTATCAACAAAGCTTATAATTATGCAATAGAAAGTGCTATCTTTGTATCATTGATGTAATTCTAATATTCAGTGTTGGTTGGAACTCTCTAATTACTAACCCATTCCAATTTATAATTCGGAAGATTAGTAATGTGCTCCATATTTTATATGAAGTTGTTATCCAATGATACTTATTTCAAGTTAACCAACTATTTTATCGGTTCAATGCTTAAAATAGAATTATCTTTGAGGTCTAAATGTTATAACTACTTCATGGTCTCAATTCCCTCTATATTTGTTAATTTTGAGCCGTTAATCGCTAATTATGTTACGTTAACAAGCAAACATATCGGTTTAATCGAATTAAACAAGTTATTAATTAACTCCAGCTTTTACAGCTATTTAATAGCCTCAATTCCGTCCAAATTATTAATTCCGCAGTTATTAACAGTTAATGAAACGATTTGTGCTGGAACTTTAACTTTTACCTCTGGGTAATCGGTGAATTGCCCATTACCCGTTTTAAAATACTTCACGTTTGAGGGCATTTTCACGTTTTGGCAGTTCAAAAGCGATAAACTTATTACGTTCAAATCGCTCGTGAACCCGAAATCGGTCAAATTACCGTCGTTTTGAACTGTTAAAGTTTGATTTTGCACCTGGGTTTTGTATTTCTGGTTCATTTAAGTGGTGTAATTTGTAGTTGGAAGTTAAGAGAGCTCAGAGATCTGGTCGTTGGAGCTGTTTGGAGCGAGGAAGGCCTTGAAGTGGTTAAGTTGGGGTTGTTACTGATTCTTGAGAGTGATGTTGTCAATTATTAAATTATTGTCGATTAGAAGCTCAGCCTTCAGTTAGTTAAGTGGTTCGCTGAATATGACTTTATTATTAGATAGATTCACATGTGTGAGCTTCTCAAGGCTCTTCAGCCCGTTAACTCTGTGAATGTCATTATTTTGCAGCTCAAGCTTCTGTAAATTTGTTAATTTACCGATTTCTGATACATCACTAATCGTGTTAGAATTGAGGTTAAGCTTGTTCAAATTGGTTAGGTTACCGAGTTCACTGATTTCCCTGATCTAATTAGAACCTAAGTTTAGTTCAACTAACCGCTTCAACTATTTAATACCAGTAATAGTACTTAGTTTTGCATTACTTACAGTTAAAGACGTTACTTATCTAAGACTCAAAATCGGTTCAAGCGAGGTTACCGGATTATCAGCTATTTATATAATCTATAGATTATTCAGAAGCTCAAGCCCAACTAAATTGGTTAACTTGCAATTAACAGCAGAAAATTAAACAATCTGCGTTGGAATCTGAACGAGTCTTACCTCTGAATAATTGTTAATCATTCCTTCGTTGACTTTGAAGTGGTTCACGGTCGTTTTTGGCAGTTGTAAATTTTAGCAGTTCTTTACATTCATTATTTTAGCGTTCAGTTCGTGAGTGAATCCGAGATCATTCAAGTTGTTATCGTTTTCAATTTTTAGGCTCTCATTTTGAACCACATTTTGGTATTTGAGTTTCATTTCAGCGTTGTAATCCGTAATTATTTGGAGCTCCTTCACCTGTTCATTTGTGCTGTTTGGACCGAGGAAGTTCTAATAATCAATTTATTCGGGTTTATTCTGGTTCTTCTCTTTGTTTTAAACTTTGTCGTCCATGATCAAGTTGTTTTCAAGTTTCAGTTCCGATTTAAGGTTTTTAAGTGGTGCGCTGAAGATTATCTTGTTGTTTTATAAATTCAACAAATTCAGGTGTTTTAACTCTTACAAAGCTATTACTCTACTAATCTAATTATTTTAAAGGTACAGCTTCTACAGGCTCTTTAGAGCACCAATTTCGGTTATATCCCTTAGTTTATTCGACGAGAGGTCCAACTCAACTAATTGCTCCATTTAATAGATTCCAGTTATCAAATTCAAACCTTCATTTGTGTTTTTGAACATGCAGTTATTAAGCTTTAGCTTTAAAAGCAAAGTTGGAACCTGATCCTCAGCGAAATCAATTGTTTAAGAATTTATTGCTTCCAATTCAGTTAGCTTCAATACATCAGTGAATTATAGGTTGTTTAACTTTTATTCATCGTTTATCTTCAAACTAGTGTTCTTTACATCCTTTTCGTACTTCTTAATGAGCATGTATTTGTTATCACTCATTTCCTTCTACTATTTGCTCCTCTTGATGAGCAAAGTTACTTCTTACTAATCACAACCGAAAGAGTTCATGAAATCAGTTTCAGTTGGTACTTTCTGTTCCCGAACCCAGTTTTTATTTGCAAATTTGTGCTTAGCGATTGGTTCGAAATCTTGAATGAAATTATTCTCAAGGCGAACGTCATATAGCTCTGGGAAGGATTTTAAGATTTAAATGGAGATTATTCTGTTCGAGCTCATAAGCAAATGGGTCATCTTGGTCATTTTAGCGAGGGAATCGATACCACTTATATTAGTTTGAGTGATGTTCAAGTGTCTAATATTCGTTAAGGCAGCTAAATCGTTAATATTTTGTAATTTGTTGTAACTGACATCAAGCATTTGCATTTAAAGTAAATCGCGTAATGATGATATATCAGTAATGAGGTTTTCTGACAAGTCAAGCGAAACCAGCTGCTTAAAGTTGGAAAGAACATTTGCGCATTCGATGTTATTTTAGCCGAGATCCAATGCCGTTAGATTTGTTAATTTAGAAAGCAAGCTAATATCAGAAATTTAATTTAAGCTCAGGTTCAGCTGCGTGAGCTGCGTCATAACTTGAATACCGTTTATATCCTTTAAATGGCATTTATTGATCGTGAGGCTCTTAACAGATTACTTTGGGCAGCGATCAAGCTTCATGTTGTAACAGCTTATAATCCTCAGTTCAGTTACTTTCTTTTAATTAGTGTGTCCAATATATTCTGAGAACTCGGTTGAAGTCAATTCTTGGTCTTCGTTTATCTCAAGAACACCTCCATTTACTTTGTCCTTGTACTTCAACAACATTTATGTGTCGTGAATGATCTCTTCGTTTGTGACAGCGTTTTCGTTCATTTCGATAATTAGTTGTTGAACTTGGGCTTCGGTTCCCTCTTGTCCGAGGTATTTTTTAAAATCGGACGTTCCTGGTTTTACCTGTTCGGATACTAACACGTTTTGGAATTGAATGAACTGCTTAATGTGCTTTAAATCGATTATTTTGTTACTTGTTAGATTAATTGCTTTGAGTTTCTTAAGCTGGGCTAATAACTCGCATTTGGTTAGATTGTTACCAGATAAATCTATGGATTCAAGCTGAGACATTTTCTCGAGCCCGTTTAATCTTATTAATCTTGAATTCGTGATTGATAGGTGCTTAATCTTAACTGGAAGCTGCTCAAAGCTCACATTAGGGCAATTGTTGAGTAATAATGTGTCTATGTGCAAGCAGTCGCTGAATAATAAGCTTGTGATGCATGTTTAATTGCTTATGGCCAGAACATTATTCTTTACCAGAGGAGCTACTAACGTTATCGTTTTTTGCAAATAGTCGCTGTACTCCTTCTTCTTGCTCTCAGCCTTAATTAATTCAGCAATTTTCTACTCAGATGAGCCCGGAGTAAGCGTTTGAGCAACGTCCTCCTTCTCGATTGGCTTCTGAGCTGGAGCAACCCAAGCTGGGTCGAAGTTCTCGTGGTGAACAAGAGGCTCCAAATTGACTATCTTGTTGTTTCCTATAAGTAATGTTTTAAGTTTCTTCAAAGCCGCGATGGGATCGATTAATATGACGCAGTTGTTGGTGATATCAACGTAAGTGAGCTCTTAGTGGATGACTATTTCAGTAACGTCGTTCACGAGGTTGTCTCTGATGTCCAAGTATCTTAGACCCACCAGGTTGCACAGATTCTTCAGGCTCTATAAAGAGCACTTGTTTATCTTCAGAACTTAAATGTGGACAGGAATATAGTCCAATTTTTTGAAGTAGATGTTAATTATACTAACATTTACATACTTCTCGATCTCTTTGCTATGGAGATCTTCCAGTTTGCTTACAAGGTAGCTTTGCTGTTCTGACATTGTTGGTTGAAGGATGGAGTGTTTTTGTTAATTAAATAGTAAAATAAATAATTAACTAATTTTATATAATTTCTTGTATTAGGTGTTTGGTAATAAAGTCACAAAGTTTATATATAGGTCTCTTTTGCTTTCAAATACTTGGTTGCGCTCAAATCTCTTGTTTTTTATGAACTCAAAGTTTATTCAGTTTGCCTCCGAATGTTTAATTTCTACAATCTGCGTGTTTTCGATGTCCAAATATTCGATTTCCAGTTCCGCGAGTCGTTCGCCGTTTTCATTCCCGACGGGAAATGGGCCACTTTGTCGGCGTTCTCAGAAGATGCGCGTTTTAGCAACAGTTCGAATGATCTGTGTTGCCCAGTTCCAAAATGAAGCGCGAGTCCAGAATTTCTGTGTCATTTAGAATAAGAAGGTAAGGGCCGTATCCTTTTTGATTTCCATCTTAAACACTGTTTTGATACTTTTACTGATGATTTATGATAAAGTTTGTATTCTCTCTTGGTAAAATATGTAATCCTCTCACCTTTAGATACTTATTTTTTACTATATACAAATTTTCCAATTTATCGATTTTATTATTATGAACCCACAGTTTTTGTAATTTATCCATCCCACGAATAAAATAAGTTTCAACGAGTAATAACCAATAATAACTAAATACAATTGACTTGAAACAAAGAAATAACTGTTAATATCTATTTGTAAATGACTGAAATCTTTCAAATCTCGCAGGTATGAACTGAGATCATTCTTATGAACTCTTTAATAATATAAAATTATAGCGCGCAACCCCCGATGTTTGAAAATATAAATAACAGATAAGTTTTACATTAGATTCGTCAGATTAAATACTTGGTACTAAATCTTTTTAACAATAAAATATCCAAGGCCGCGTTCTACCTAAATTTATGAGGTTTTCAACACATTTATTGAGTTTGTATTGACTTGTACTAAATACAATTAATTAGACTTGAAACAAACAAATACCATCAAACACCTGTTAATATCTATTTGTAAATGACTGAAACCTTTAAAATCTACCTATTCAAAATAATTAAATATAAATAATTCTTGATCTATTTTCCATTATTTCCATTCTTATTATATATATTAAATAAATGCTATGTTCTATGATTATATATAAATAACTAAATAAAATAGATAATGTATGCAGTAATGGTATATTTGTGGATAATAATTAATATTCATTTTGTAAAAAATCAAAGTCTCTTAATAAAGTAAATATAAATAACAAACTTATAATTTCTTAGTACTCTAGTAGTATATTTATTTTTAATGATATAGTTTCGTAGTCTACTCTTGAATTAGAATTTAACTAAGTTTAAAAATTTGCTATTTTTGGAATTAATAGCATACACTAAAATATAGCAAATTCGAAAATTAATATTAGCATACATTTTGTAATAGTGTACGGTTCATTAATTTGTTAATAATGTAACTGTCTTATTTCAAGTTCATAATTAACTTTTATAGCAAAAGGATATACTATTTCAGGAATTATGCAAATATCAAATAATAATTTAACTTTAGTAAACATATAATTATAGTTTAGATTTACTAGTTAACTATGTAGCGGACTGATAATGAAAGTAAAAGATATATTTACCATGATATTGTAAGATCTAGTCATTATAGGGTATAATTTTTACGAAAATAGTTAAAGCAGCAATATATTCAATTAAATTGAATTTATCATTTTACAAACAGTTAATATATTAAATATGAAAATATGTACTAACATTTAATGGGTGACGGTATTTTCCATTTTTCAAAGTAACAGTCGGAAAGTGAAGAGATTATAAAATATTATTGTTATCATGTAATTTGATTTACTCACATTTTTACTTTTCACAAATTTCGTTCTTTTAGAAAAGAAAAATAACAATGAGCTGTCATTTCTGGAATTTGTAATTTACATTAAAATATTTTCCAATTCATTTACTAGTAAATTTTTAAGAAGTTTTTGTAATAATTTCCACTTCAATTATAAATAGTGAAATATTAGCAATTCTACTTCGACAGAATTACCATTTAGAATATTTTGATAAAGATTAAATAATAAAAACTAATATATTTACGAATATGATGAATCTGCTTAAATCTAATTCAATTGCTCATCATAGTTATGTTTGATAGTAATCAGAAAAAAAAAATACAACATAAAATGTTTCTTGACCAATTATTAATTGTTGAAAGTTGTATTGATAATACATCATCATGATAATTACTTGAAGATATACTCAATATTTACAGGTTCAATATTGTTAAATGTATAAAACTGTTAATACACATATATGATATTTTTGAACGTATGATATAGATCCGAAGCTTATTTAGTAAATAATGATTGCATTTATCTATGACTATTCATATTCAAATTATAGTGGTTGGCTGTCAATTATTCATTTCATTATATATTTTTATCTGTAAAATGTGGTTACAGCTTAAAAATGGTGTGAAAATATTATCAGTTTTTTATTTAATTGTTCATTGTTTACTGTAAATGTTATAAATACACTAAAATTTTAAAATTCAGGACACGTTTATAACTCTCATAAAACATAAGTTTCAGTATAAGTATATTCAATATTTAATTAAAGAATATTAGAGTAGTTAGGAATGTGAAAATATACGTACATAAATATTATGTAAAGACTAATACAGTATTGTATTTAAAAGGTAATTACCTGTTACAATGGTAGTATACTATGAAATTTTGAGACTACCATATTTCTTAGAAGTGGATAAATATAAATAATATATAGGTTTTAAAATAAGGAATATGTAAATTAGTAATAATGTATTAATTTATTATTTTACATTGGACTTAATTATTCCACTTCTAAAATACCGTCACCCATAACATTTAATATTCAATAAACAGTGGTATCATTTCTTCAGCAATTCTAAGTGAATTGCCAACATACACGTGTTAAGAAATATGTGGCTAACTTATTCCTGTATACGGATTGTGTTAAACAGATTTAAATAACAGCTTCTTCAATAATATTAATAATACAAAATATTGTGTATAACCATTTATTTATAATGATTACGAATGCATTTGCTCACCAGGATATATATTAAACGGCACTATTTGTATTAATATATTATCTACTCTAACTTATTTAGATTAATATATTTATGATAATATTTCAACACTCGGTTATTACTTGTAATATAATATTTCTAACATTTCTAATTAAATGATTGCTACAAAAGACTATTTATTTAATTATTTTATAAATTAAATCAACAATTTTAGTAGAATTGTAAATAGTACATTCGATGATGTTTATGATAACTAAAATAAGTTCAAACTTATTGTTACATCTAATATTTCTTCATTACAGATTGAAACAAATAGCCTACGTTCAAATATAACAGCGCATAAAATAGTAAGTGATTAGCTAAGAGTTGATTTGTAAAATGTAAATTCTACATTAAATTCTCAGATATAATTTGTAATAACAAATTTATTGACATTAAATAATTCATTGTAAACATAAATAAACTCACTTAATTCAAACTTGGGAAATAATATAAACTCTTTGTAAGCTTAAATAAATAATGTTTACAACGTAAATTTAGCACAAAATACTGATATTTAAATATTAAAAACATAAATTTATACTTAAAATAGTCATAGTTTTTCTAATACACAAATTTGTCATTTGATGGGATTTGGTAATTGTAGTGGTGTTGTTTAATGTTGTACAGCAGAAGAAATTTGTTAATATGATAAATATTGGAAATGCACTAGCATTACAAAGAATTACACATGTAAGGAGAGTGGTTATACATCTATTGCGTAATGTGGGAATTTTATGTGATTGAATATATTTAATAACATATTTCAAAAGTTAACAACAATTTGTAATAATTAACCAAAAAGTTGAAACAAGTCAGAACCAGAATTAATTTGGCCCGTACAATTGAACGTTATTTTGAGCTTATTGTTGATATTTAATTTTCATTTTAGCGTTATCGCAAGTTAGTAATATTTCGGTTAAATAAAATAGTATAATATTTCGAAGTATTTATTTCACACCACAGTCTCGCTTCGTCGATTTCCTCCTAACTCGGCTGCTTTTAACCATCAATCTTATAAACAATCATGCAGCATCCTTTCGCCTTCACCGCTCAAATCCTTTATTTTAATTCTTAGCTGCGTTTTTTATAATTCTTCACAATTAATTCCTTCAATTTATCTATCGCCCGCGAATATTCAGTATATCTTCCAAATACAAAACCTCGAGTCCAACAAGTCTTTCAACGCCCTTCGCCGTTTTCAGGGCCGAGAAGTAATGCGAAAATGCGCGCAAGTTCGCTGGCACTCTAAGCGAGTGCGTGTTTTAACAGTTTTGCAAAGAAAGGTCCGTGACACCCAGTTCCGAGACGAAGCGCAGGTTGCGCAGCTCTTGGTCTATATCAATGACCAGGCGAGGGTCGTACCCACGTCCACTTTACTCAGCATTGCTTTTAGGAGTAAAGAGGAGAAGTAACTTGTAATGCATTAGTACCTCATTTTTTGAAATGTTCCATTTCGGCAGTATTTTAATTACTTTTAATACGATTAAGCGTTAATCCTCATTTCCACCTCTAACTAATTCAATAATATTCTTTTTCAACTTATATTCATTTATTCCACAAAATGTGTTAAATATATATTTAAATATTGGGATGTAGTATTATATGGTTTAAATCTTATATATTATATGTATTATATGTATTATATATTATATGGTTTAAATCATATGAAGTTCAACTAATTATTTATTCTTTCTGTTAAGCAATTCTGGTTAATATGAAAGACAATAAGAAGGTAAAATAAGTAATATCCTAAAACTTTAAGTGAAATACGTTCTCGTAATATGTTCGTATTCTGTGAGGTAAATTATAATATTTCAGTTCTTCACTTAGCTCGTATTCTATTTTAACAATAGAGTGCCGAGGTGCCCAAGCTTGGACAAAAATTGTCTTGGATTTGAATTATATTTTAATGCTTATATATGTATATATTCACTATCATTTTTGTCAGTCTACTTTTTTTAATTTTTTCACACTACTCGAGATATAGTAAAAATATTAATAACTCACTGAACTCAGCTTACTGAGGACTGGTACTTTTCATTATAACTAGACATTAAATGAAGAACTATAATTATTGTCTTAGTTCATTTCACATCTTTGGAAGAATTTATTAGTCGGCTAATATTTCAAGTGATTTTCTGGATCGGGGAGGCGATCAACAGTGAGTGGAACCGTGAAAAATATTTTGTTCTATTTTGCTTATTTATTACTTCTTTAATCATGTTCCTCTATTGAAAAAATTCTCCATACAAAAAAAACCACCTCCGGGACCGCCCAAAACTGAACCCACCCCAAAACTAATTTTTAAGATATTTCCTCCAGTTTCGGAGCTACGACGATTCCACTGTTATGGTTGTGTATATAAACTAGTAAGTGTTCTACTATGAGTGATTCGTCAATTTGTAGTTTACTTTTATAACATGAACAGCTACTCGTGAATCAATGAGATTACTAATTTATATTGATTCTGCGACGAATTAAATCTTACAAGACAACTAGTTAAATGGCAATTAAGCAAGAATAAACACCTTCGTTTTTTAGTATAAGATATTAGAAGAGTTACAAAATTTTGAATTTTGCATTTGGGATTGAAAATTACTTGCCTTTATGTTAGATACTAGTAGTTCATAACATACTGCAATTTACATTATTTAATGTTCTTGATTATTTTAGTGTAATTACATTTCAAATCTGTAAATTATTAAGCATATAAATGTAAATAATGCAACTTTTAAAATAAATAATTCACTCCAAATATGGTGGTTGAATATAAAATGATCTAGAACGAACAAATTTACTTAAAAATCATGTCATTCTGATAGAAACTCGGAATAAAGTTCACCATTATATTTTTAAGAACGCAATATTTTACATCAGGATTGATATTCTCTTTTAACAGAAACAAATTCATCATAAACAAAAATTCAACGTCGAAACTGAGGAATAGTCAAGAAATTCTAATATTAGTAATATTTAGTGGGAAATATGTCGTCAATATTAAGTTTGTTAAGAAATTAGTAATAATTAAGAAATAGTCTTGATTATTTGTATTTCTAATAGTTATTATATGCTTATTCTAGTGATAAATTATGTCCAAGATATCAGTATTATAGGCGGTTATAATTTAGTAATAATTATTAGTAATATATTAGTAATGTAATAGTTATAAATAGAATAATATCAGAAATCCATTAATATTTCAATTTATTAACAATTCTCCACTCCTATGATCAAAATAAGACTAAACTTATCTCAAAATCGAGATTACCAATATTTATTATTTAAATGGGGGTGATACGGCGCATGAACAATATATTTCAAAGAAGTTGTCGAAATCATTAAACACCATGAAATCCTGAAAGCCGTTTGATAGCCATCCAGCTTTTTCTGGTATAGGTCGAGTGCAACTCAGATTTTAGTTAGTAATTACAAGTAAGTCTATAAGTGATATTATACTAGTATTTTATACTCCACTATCTTTCCTCCTTTATTCCAACACAATTTTTAGGTTCAATAAAACAATAATAACTCTGGTTATAAACGATATCCTGTGGATTCAATATTATAATTATATTAGTAAACTAGGCTTATATCGTTATACAAAGATTGAAGAAAATTATATTTACTTTTCCTGTATAGCTGTACAGTGAATTTTTGCAATTAGTACAACATTTGAAAACAATGAGTGTAGTTAATCAAGAAGAATAAATTTATATTACTACTAGTCCAAGTTAATATGTCATAAATATCGAAGAATATCTCCACATCAAATTTATTGTAGAAGATGCAAATCCGTGATTTTACTAGTTTTAGGAACTAAGTTATCTGATAGCATTAAGGAAGCCCCTCAATTATAGTATCATATATACTTTTAGTAATTGAATCCCACTGTATAAGTCTAGCTTGATAATTAAACTCAAACTTACCTGTTATAATTAAGAATCGACATCTGCCAGATTTTATCAAGTCAACCTTAAATCTATATTATTATAACTCATTAGTTGATATTTATTAAAATAGCACCAGTACTGGATATTGAATGTATTAGTCAAGTTAACTAAATTTTTAAGTTAACTTTTATTGTATCTTTGAAATAAATTTTATGGTTGCTCTCGCATTGTTATTATGTATTAGTTGTAGTTCTAAAAATACTACCAGCTTATTGAAGCTTTACATTTATATACATTAGATCATATTTTCAAAATTGACTTTTTATAATTCAAGCAGTAGGATTAAATGAAAACTTTTAATAACTTTATTATAATGTTTACAATAGATAAAATTCAATTTGTTATTAATGTACCAACTATAAATTATTTTAGATTTGATGAATTCAGTATCTTTAATAATAGAACGAAGTGGCAACTTTCAATCAGCTATGTTATTATTTTCTAAATTAAGAAACTACTATATCAATTATTCCAGTATAATAAAATTATTTATTCCCTCTTTCCCATTATAACAAAATTATAAGTATATTCTAGAATATCTTTAAATATTTAGAATTGAGCTAAAATCCTGTTACTCTGGATATAAATATTCTAATATTTCAGTTTTGACCAGATTGACTTTTGCAGAATTCAAAATACAGAACTGATTTATAAAGTCTTTTCGATACCATTGAACTTATATATACTTTGTATCCTTGGATATGTTACTTCTTGTATTTACCTTGAGAAAAGATGGTCTATAGTAGTTCACTAGTTGTCTAACAAAAATCAGTGAATAACTCTTTTCATTGGCATTTGAAGTGGTAATAGTTTCCTTAAAAAATACTAGTATGAACCAGCCCTATATGATAGTAATATATAAAGTCATTCTGAAATAAAAGTTTTTCTCAAAAACTGCTACCGGCACGCTATTGTTAATATTATATATTGTTTGAATCCTACAATGTTCAACTAATTTTGTATACTTCCTGTTATGTATTGTTAATAATAGAAAAGTGCAAAGTCGTGTTCTATCAGGTAAAATGATAAATATCATTTATTTCTCTCACCACAGCCTCGCTTCGTCTATTTCCTCCTAACTCGGCTGTTCTTATCCACCAATTTCATATATCTTTTAGCAACATCCTTTCGCCTTCAGATACTCTGCTCCGCTCAAATCCCTTATTTTATTATTCCCCACATACAATCTTTCCAATTAATTCAACCCGCGAATATTCAGTTCAACAATTTAATTCCCTTCCAAACTCAAAGCCTCAAGTCCAACAAGTCTTTCAACGCCCTTCGCCGTTTTCATGGCGGAGTCGTAATGATCAAATGCGCGCAGGTTCGCGGGCACTCTCAGCGCGTGCGCGTTTTAACAGTCGAACAATACTAGGTGCGTGACGCCCAGTTCCGAGACGAAGCGCAGGTCGCGCAGCTCTTGGTCGCCTGAAATGCCCAGGAAAGGGCCTTAGCCGCTTGGACCGTTTGGTCCGCATTATTGAGCATATTATTGAGCCTTTTATTGATATTTGGCCTTCATTTTCGTGTCGTAGGCCACCGGATAATCTCTGATGAGTTCAGAAGTTCGGCGCTTCTTCGCCTCGAAACTCGTTTTCAACTCCTGTAATGAGAGCTTTTGGTTCGTATCAATTATGTATCGGTTCAAAACGGCGTCTTCAGTTTCGTTTTAATAATAGACCCAATCTGAATTGTAGTTCTTCATTACAGTTAAGTGTTCCATATCGATTATTTGGTTGTTGTCGAGCAGTAACTGTTTGATATATTGAAGATTTTTGAGGGGCTCAACTGAGACTATGTAGTTATCGCGCAAATCGATGTATTTAAGCTTTGACAGGGCTTAAATACCTACTAGGTTCGTAAGCTTTGTATTGTTGATTGTAAGCGAAAGGAGATTCTTCAATGTGAATATTTCCTTAACTGACTGTATTTGAGTGTTCTTGATCAACTCGAGCTTCTTCAATTGTTGGAATTACTGCAAACCTTCCAAATCAGAGATATTGCAGTCATTCAGTGTTAAATATTAAAGTTAAGTTGGAGCTTTTCTAAAATTGAAATTTGAGCATTTGTTTAGGATTAAGCACTAAACTTTTATTTAGTCCATAAACTTCACATCTTTAATATTAGTATCGCTGGAAATCTCTATTTTATTGTAGTTTACTTGTGGTTAGTACTTACTTTGCATCTCATAATCATACAGCAACGGAGCAATTAATTAATCGGATTTAGCTTTCATTGGAGCTATTTGAGCTTTAAAAGCTTCGAGTGTTAATGGAGAATTAGTATCAGTTAAATATGCATTGAGATCTGGATCTGTAGGAGCTTGCTATAAACTTATCCAATTTGGATCAGCTAAATATTATAGATCTAATATGTAATTATTGTCAACAAGAACTTACTTCAAGTTAGTTAACCTTTGCAATTACTCGATTAGAACAATTTTGTTATCTTTCAAATTTAAATATTAGAGTTGCTTCATGTTCTCAATACCAACTATGTTTGTGAGTTTGCAGTTATTGATTGTGAGCGATGTTATTTAATTTGGAGCCTTGAGTAATACAACATCGGGGTAGTTTATTAATGTTCCACTATTATCCGTTTTAAGATATTTCAACGCAGTTTAAAACGGAAGTTTTATGTTTTAGCAGTTTTGAATATTCAAAGTGTGAATGTTCATTTCGCTAGTGAATCCGAAATCATTAAGAGTTTAATCGTTTTAGATTTGAAGTGCATAATTCACAATAGAATTAATGAATCTGAAGTACATCTCAACATTATAATTATTTATTTTTGAGAGTTCTTTCACCTGTTCTTCAGTGCTGTTGGGACCAAGAAAGTTTTAGTAATCAACTAACTGTGGTATATTCTGGTTCTTAAGTGCTACGTTATCAGTAACTAAATTATTGTCAATGAGAAGTTAACCATTCAATAAGTTAAGTGGTTAGCTGAATATTACCTTGTTGTTAGTCAGATTAACAGACTTCAGCTGTTTGAGATTTCCAAGAGCACTAATTCTGTAAATATCATTGTTCTGAAGGTTGAGTATTTATAGATTAACTAGTGCTTCTAATTCGTTGATATGGCGAATATTATTAAATCCGAGATCAAGCTCAACTATTTGTTGCATTTCAAATATTCCAGTAATTGTTTACAGCCTACATTAGTTGATTTGTAATTTGATTGGAATATGAGGGCAGTTTTCAAAGGATATATTTGGACAGTTGGTAATTGAAACTTGTTACGTTTTGCAAAAGTCTATAAAACCAAATTATTTGATTTATTAGTTATCAGAAATGGTCGCAAATGGTTTATTTAAGCAATCTTTAATGACTATTCTAATCTAATCAGAATCTAAAACATTTTGTTCAAATAAATACCAACTCCGCTTTAAATTTGGAAGAGATTCAATAGCATTAAACGATTCAATCTTATTACCATGGAGGCGTAAATCGACAAGCTTTACTAGGTTTTTAATCACGTCTATATCAGTTATTTAGTTGAACGAAGTATCGAGATGAATTAAATTTTTCATTTGTTTAACAAAATTGATACTTTTAAAGTTGTTGTAGCTTACATTTAGCGTTATTAAATTGGTGAGCAACTCTAGATCTTCTGCAAGTTGCTGTGTTGATGTTATCTTGTTTTTGCTCAAATTTACTGATTTCAACTACTTCATAGACATTAAGGAACTGATGTCTGAAAGGTAATTTTCGCTTAAGTCAACATCTGTAAGATTAATTAGTTTCTCAATACTTCGAATTGATTCCAAGTTGTTCTACGCAATATCAAGCTTCAACAATTAGTTCATTTTAGAAAGAACTCCTATTTCAGAAATTCTGTTTCCTCGAAGACTCAGTTCAACAACAGATGTCATATTCTCCAAACCAGTTATGTTCTCAATATAGCACATGTTCACTGCCAGCGTTTTGATCTTTATAGGTACTCGTTCGAAGCTCAGATTGTAGCACTCGAACACGAATAGAGTTTCAATGTTCAATAAATCTGTGAACTAAATACTACGTAGTTCCTGGTCATTGTGGATAACAAGAGTTTTGTTAACTACCATAGGAGCGTACTTCAAAATAATAGGATCATAATATGGACTTTGATCTCTTTTAGAAATGGTTTAGGTCATCAACATTGTTGCTTATTCTGCCGTAGTTTTTGTTCCAAGATAGTCCATGAAGTTTCTTATTTACGCTATATTTTGAGGACAAATCCAGTTGATGTTGAAATTTGGGTTTGTAGCAAGCGAATCAAAATCGTGGATCATGTTACTTGCTAATAGTAATTACTACAACTTAAGCAAAGCTGAAAGTGGTTGTGAAAATATAATTTTGTTGTTAGTTATGTTCAAATATTATAGATTTTAAAGATACTGCAAGTCAGATATGTTCTTGATAAAATTATTGCTGATATCCAGATAGCTCAAGTTCTTCATGAGTCTCACACTGGAGATTTCTTATAAGCAGCAGCCAGACGCAATCAGTTTCGTGATGTGAACTGGAATCTTGCTGATACTTGGGTAGTACAGCTGGTTTACCTTCAAATTAGCAATATTGTCTATTTGTTTATCCGCTAGATTTGTATCTGAGCGCACGCAGTAAAATTTCTCGTTGTCAATGATTTGCTCCATTAATATTAGGTGAAGTGGTGAAACTAAATATTTCATTCACGAATTATATTATCTGGTGAAATAGGAATAATCAAATCAAATCAGACTTAAGTTAAGACATATTAAGTCGTGGAGAGTATAGATTAGGGTTACCGGGCGGTCGTGAAATTACCGACCGGTAGACCACCTACCGGCCGGTACAATTTTTCTATCGGCCGGCAATTTTTAACTTTTACATAAGATAAATTTGTTTAAGATTTTGAATATATTACAATTTTAATATATAATATTTTGCAATTCAAATATTTCCACACCATATAAATGGTCAGTCGTTATATCTTTCGATATCAAGTATTAAAACAGTAATAATTATGATAATTAATCACTCATACTCATAATAACTATACTCATGCATCTTCATTTGTTTTTAATTTAACAACAATAGTGATTATTAAGAAGTCTGGAACTTATCACAAGATTATTGCTGGTTGGAAACTATTACTATTTAATGCAATTATAACTAATTTGTTAATCAATATAGAATATAGTGAACATTATTAGCGTATTTTTGATTTTTATATTTTTATCTGCTGTGAGAATGATCAATTACTCTATTTCTATGTGTCATAACCTCTTGCTGTAATTTTTAATATTAATTTAAATGTAATAACATCTGATTTTCTATGTTAAGCCATTATTTGCCAATTTAGCACATTGTTGTTACAATTGTTTCCATAAAATAATTATAGTAATACACTAGAGTTTAGTAATAATGCGTCTTTTCTTCAAATATTTCAATAAATATCTATTATTTAGTAATTTTGTAGCATTATTCATCTTCTACTCTAGACTGGTTTACATTATGCTATTTTAATTATCATCCGAGGATTTGCTATAAATCCGATCGAAAATAAATATATTTCGTCTAATACAAATGAAGCCAAATGGACAGTCCAAAAATTTAGCTTCTTTCTTCTGATATTTTTGATGTGGAGTGGAAAAGTTACCGGTCGATATGTTTCTACCGGCCGAGCAAGAAATTTTTTTACCGGTCGGTAACTTCACGACCGCCCGGTAACCCTATTTAATTTACGGTGTGATGTTTTCATATTAGGTGGAGATATGAAATTTTTAATTTATATTCTATTGTCTAAGGATCTTATGTCGTGGAGCGGAGCGTGGCAAAATCTGATCATATTTGTGTATCTTATACTTAAAAACTCAGAATATTAAGTGGAGATATGAAAACTATTAACTTAGATTGTATTGCATAATGATTATATTTGCATCAATTTGATTATTAGACTTATCATTAGATCTTGACTAATAACATGACTCACTCAATAAAACACTTGATTAACTTTCATTTAGCACCAATAATTCTTTGTTAATCACAGTGTAGGGATGCGCAAGTACAGGGTTAGCGTTTTACCTTTTTATATTTGAAATTGTAATTAGTGAAGTGAATTTACATAAGGTGAAGTGGGAATGTGAAACTTTTAGCTTATATTTTATTTCCTAATGATTATATTTGCATCAATTTGCATTAGACTAAATTCCAGTTAATTACTATTGATTAAATGAGTTCTGTGTAAATTATTTGCACTTCAAGTTGGACCTTCATTTTACTCAGATTATTCATTAATTACTCGAACAGTTTTCCGATGATTCATTCACACTCTGGATTCATTCACAATTCAGTTCCGGTGGATTAAAACTTACTAATGACAATTTATAAATAAACTGGATCGTAAATGAAAGGGAGTCGTGAACTTAGAAATTGAACAATAATTTTTGAATTATTACTTATCGAATTATTTGAAAACGAGCTGGCTAATACGGTTTGATAAATGATTATATCGGTGAAACTGGTTCCAAGTCGACTTCGAGAAAGGCTAACACGAATCGACTCTGATAAATGAATATATAAGTACTAACTGGCCTGCTGGAAGTCTTAGAAACGGAACTCACTTGTCTTTTCGCTGGACTTTATCTTCAAGACTCTTCTGGGTCTCATTTGTTTCCACGTGTACGCATTCACGTCCACTAGCTAGACTCGCATAACTTTATTTTATTCTGCTCGAACTTCGTGTAAACATCTTGATCTTCGAGTCACATTACCGCGATGGCTGAAACTAGCGCGTCTACAGCGCTCGTCTGCCCGAAGCACGCCGTACTTTCCCTTTCCGTTCTCACTTGCATAAGCGGTGCAGCAGGCTCTTTCTGCTGGCATTTGTCGTCTTCATTTGTAAGAAGTGGTATGTGAGAAACGCTTTTAATATGTAATAAATACACATTTATATAATTGTCATAAAATGAAACTCGAACAACTTTACTCAGAGAGCGGCTCAGAGCGGCTCGCTTTCGGGTTAGATAGCTCTGGTTGTGGTAAGTAGGACCCACGAGTATCGGAGAAACTGATTCCAAGTCGACTTCGAGAAACTGAAATATTATTTCACTGTTTTGGTCTGCTTCGACCGCTGGATTTCTGGATAGAAAGCTAAACTCCTCGAAGACTTCGGGAACGAGCTGGGTAACAGGAATCGACTATGATAAATGAATATATAAGTGCTCACTCGTCTGCTGGAAGTCTTTGAAACGGAACTCACTTGTCTTTTCACTGGACTTTATCGTCAAAGCTCTTCTGGGTCTCATTTGTTTCCACGTACACTCACTCACGTCCACTAGCCAGATATGTGCGATTATACTTCGAACTGCTTGTACTTCGTGTAACTGCTTTGTCTTCGAGTCTCATAAGCGTGATGGTTGAAACTAGCGCGCCTACAGTGCTCGTCTGCCAGAAGCGCGCCGTACTTTCCCTTTCCGTTCTCACTAGTATAAGCGCTGCTGCAGGCTCTTTCTGGTGGCATTTGTCGTCTTCATTTGTAAGAAGTGGTATGTGAGAAACGCTTTTAATATGTAATAAATACACATTTATATAATTGTCAGAAAATGAAACTCGAACAACTTTACTCAGAGAGCGGCTCAGAGCGGCTCGCTTTCGGGTTAGATAGCTCTGGTTGTGGTAAGTAGGACCCACGAGTATCGGAGAAACTGATTCCAAGTCGACTTCAAGAAACTGAAATATTATTTCACTGTTTTGGTCTGCTTCGACCGCTGGATTTCTGGATAGAAAGCTAAACTCCTCGAAGACTTCGGGAACGAGCTGGGTAACACGAATCGACTATGATAAATGAATATATAAGTACTCACTCGTCTGCTGGAAGTCTTAGAAACGGAACTCACTTGTCTTTTCACTGGACTTTATCTTCAAAGCTCTTCTGGGTCTCATTTGTTTCCACGTACACGCACTCACGTCCACTAGCCAGATAAGTGCGATTATACTTCGAACTGCTTGTACTTCGTGTAACTGCTTTGTCTTCGAGTCTCATAATAGCACTGGCTGAAACTAGCGCGTCTACAGCGCTCGTCTGCCCGAAGCACGTCGTACTTTCCCTTTCCGTTCTCACTAGTATAAGCGCTGCTGCAGGCTCTTTCTGGTGGCATTTGTCGTCTTCATTTGTAAGAAGTGGCCAGTGACCTGAGTACAACTTTTCAAGCAAAAGACGTTTCCATTCCCCAAAGAAAGTGCAACTGAATAAGTTGTGATCTGTATGTGCTTGTTGTGCCTTGAGCAATGGTTGTCAGAAGATAATGAGGGAATCTCATTTTAATCAGTTAATCAACTTAACACAGTCAGCGTGTCCAAAAGTTGGCGATGAACAGCACAACTATAAACTGTGGAGACTAGTAAGACCAATTTCGTAGAGGTAGGTAGGCAGGTAGGTGAGTTCGGTCTGAAAGCGTCCTTCTTGCGGAAGGCCGTTTCAAGGGAAGGCAGGCATGTAAACATATATAGCAATACGTATGCATAAAAGCAACTCGGCAAAGAACCAGGCGGCAATTCGGCAAACAGAGAATCAAATACAAGACTTCACTACGGTGGAGCGCGTTAAGGACAAGGACGCTTAAGGTCACGCTCAGGAGCCACCGCCAGATCCAAGGCTTGGGATAGCACAAGAGAACTGACTCAGAGAACAAAACCAGAGAACGAAGAGAACAAGAGAGAAAGAGCTTGCTGAATAGAAGAGAGAAAGACTAGGACACAGACACGATAACAACGGCTGCACAGTAGCAAATAGTAAGCAGCAAAGCCAAGAGTCCGAGCGCAATCTTGAACTACACAACATATTCAAACAAACGGCGGGCACTCTGTGAACGAGCGAATTTCGTCCTCGAATGAGACCTTAAACACTGGTGAAAGACCTTAGAGGCTGGAGCCGCTCAGAATAAATGCCTTGGAGTGGCAACTGGCTGGACAGAGAACTGGGCAGTTAAGGGCTGGATTCGAAGCGTTCAAAGACCTTAGCGGATATTTAAGGTTCTTCAGGTCATTCGAGCTCCATTTGGAGACGGCGAGTGCTGCTCACGAGAGCTATCTCTTGGTGTTTCAGTTGAGTGAGGAGAACGGAGCTGACTGGAAGTGGAGCAATTTAAGGGCTGCTCTCAAGGTTTTATTGAATATGTGCAGCATCTGGACCAATGGGAAGGCGCTGCTGCAATATATTTCATCTAGACAGAATGATCGTGAGCTGTTCTGGTGCAGAGACGAGAGCTGGCTTCAGCACTATTTTGGGCAGTTGTTCGTCCATAACGCACTGTAGAAGAGAAGAAGACGCTATGAATTAGTCCAAGTGACGAAGAGAAGGTAACCGGCCGGTATAAACAGTTGTGCTGGTGGAGCTATCCTCATGGTAGCGGTAACCAATAATAACTCAGGTTGACTTGGCAGTTTATCTTGGCAATCGAAGACGGCACGGTACACAGATCTGGGTGCGGCTTGACGTGCGGCTGGAAGAGTGAGGCGAGCGCGCACTTGGGCATTTGGTGGGATCATCGTTAAATGATGGTTGCTTGAGTTAGATTGATGGTCTGGGTCACAAGATTGACGTCATAGTTTATCTGGCTTTACAAGAAAAGGTGTGAACATTATAATAATGCAACGGATTTGCAGCGCAACGGCAAATAATAATAATTTGGATTGCTTTTTGGATTGCTATTTTAAGATCATTTAATCTTTTTTGTTTAGATATGTGATTGTTAGCTAATACAAGAAGCAAAATCAGGTAGGTAGGTAGGTAGGTAGGTAGGTAGGTAGCCTCGGCATGTAGGCCTCGCCTTTGTGGGTCTCGGTCCAGGCTGTCCCGTCGACTCCTTCGGTGATGGGTAGGCGTGTAGGTCTGGAAGTGCTCGAACTTGCCCAGCTCGGAGGATAGCTGGCCGATATCGGGCCTGCGGCTTCAGCGCGGGTTTGTGGCGCCGTATCAGCGAGTTCTTAGCGCGTTAGCCGCCCTGTGAGCGCGCGTCAGCAGGCAGCGAGCCGTTAGCGGGTGTTTAAATTAAATCAGCTGAATCATGAGGTGAAGTGGAAATATAAGAAAACCGCGTATTATCAAATATAGAGCAACTTAAAAAGCCAGCACACTTTAAATGGCCAAGACAAATGTCGCATCCACCATATGGCGTTGGGCACACGAGTAGACATGAAACAGGCAACCAATTTAAAGCACAAATAGTATCACACGCAAGCTCACAGGGGCTAGACAGAACAGATAATACAGCACATCACTAAATAGCAACTCGACTCCAGACTCCAGTGCCAGAGGCCAAGAAGACCCAGGCCAACTACAAACAAGCCAGACAGCACGTAGTTACATTTAACACGAGAGCTTCAACACGCTAAGGAAACCACAGAGTCGAGCCAACTTCTGACTCCAACCAGAACAAGAGAACCTGTCCCACATCTTTATAGCGCCTGCAGCCTGCAAATTTTCACCGATAAGCACCGAAACCAAGCAAGATCCGACACGGGACGCCTCGAGCCGATCTCATGATCAACACTTGGCCAACTCCAGCACCAGCTGATAAGAACGCGCGCAATTCCAAGAACGCGAAAGCCAGGACGCCCGAAGCTACAGAAGCCGGGTAATGAACTGCTCAAAGCTCCATGTACTCAGATCCAAAGAGGCGGTCAGAAGACCCTGACTGAGTGTTGTAGACTGAGGCCGTGTCCTCGACACAAGCTCGCGCCACGCTTAAAGCTGCAGCGGCGAAGCCGAAACTCTGAAACCAAGAGCTAAAACGGCTAGCCAAAATCGACTCAGAAGAGAGAGCCGAAGTCGTCCAAAATGACCGAGAGCGAACACTCAACTACGGAAAGCACCGGCGCTGAACTAACCAGCTCTTGAAAGTCCATGGCGTTCACGGTCAGCCGGCCTGTGGACGGGGCTGAGTTCTTGGGTAGAACCAGAACTCTCTTGAAGTCGCTCAGACGAGCTGGAAGGACACAGACGAACTCAGTGACAATACAGTTCATTTATTTCTATATTATGGCCAGCTGCTATCTCATATTTTCATTGGTTTGGATCAGACTTTTGTGGATTACTTCATGTAAAGAGGTGGGTTATAAAGTGACTTGCACAAATGAACACAAATACAGACACAAATAAAATCAAAATTACACTAACTTTTCCTAGGTAACTTAACCACCCTATCTGGCCGATGATATAAATTGTCAAAATCGTGCCAGCTTGCTGCTGATGAAATATAAAGCAAAATTAGTAGAGTTCACGATATAGAAATGATGTTATTAAAATTATAGTAATATTTCACCTCTTTCCAAATCCAAATCAATATTTGCAGACCAAATGTAGAAACGACAAATCCGAATTACTTCGACACAGTTATCTGGTCTAGTTCACTGATACGAGAACCATACAGTGCATTTGAGCAAATTATAAAACCGCTCTCGCTTGTTAAAGTCACAAGTGTTGACTCAACTGACGCCCAATACTGGGTGGGCCGGTCTCACCTCGCTCTTTGTTGAATCCAGCCGCGCAGCGCTTCCAAATTTTAAGGTGTTCTGAATACGTTTGCGCTTAGTCAAAATTGTTTTAAATTCACTATTTTTTCTCTCAATTTACGGATTTGTCCAGAAAAGCTGTGTATACGCCAAATGCACTTATTTGAGCTACACGTTTACAGCCGATGTGCAAGTTTCCACAACCTAACGAAATGGAATTATTCCAATTCCGGACACAATCTAAAAGAGAGCGAGTCCGTTCAGCTTTATTGCTTTGGCCGATAATGCATTCGTAAAACAACATCTGGATTTGGTATTGATTACAGATTCGAGAAACAAAATCGAATCTCAATCTCAATCTCTAAAAAACACGGCTGAACTGTTAGCAAGAAACCCATCTCTGTTTACTCCAACGTTGTTTACTGTAGCAGTAGACTTGGCTGCGAGTGAATTGTTTTTGAATTGATATTTAATTTAAGTAAATACGTCTCACAAATTTGGTTTCTGAGCATTTAATTCATATTTGCTCGAATTAGTGCTGTTTCTAGAAGAACTGGAAGTTTAGCTCAATAGCTGGCATCGATTGCAGTATGAAAGTGAATCTGCTCTTACATGATCTGGAGTGGTATTAATATCGTCAATATTGATGAAATTAAATATAACTGCTAAATATTGGCAGATGGAATTTATAAACGAATCTTTGAAAATTTAATGATTTAATATGCACAGCGCTCAGCTGGCGGTCTGTTGGCAGTATAATTTAACTAATACACCTAGAATTATAACATTCATACATTTTATTAACATAACATATAAATCACTTTGCAATTAACCTGGTCTTCAGGTCAATATGCATCCACATACACTTTTTAAAGATTAATTCCATATGAGTCAGAAATTAATTCTAAGCTGCAATTATCATTGGATGAGCTTGGTTAGTCACTGTAGTTGGCTAAACAGTAGACTTGAAAGTGTATTAAGTCAAGTCCAGGTAATTACAGGTGAGTAAACAAATCTAAACTGGTGTTTAAATGACTGCGTAATAGCGGCGCAGCCTCAACATTATTGGTTCAGACCGTCAAGGTGACTGGAATTAATGCCAATTTGTGCATTGGGTCTTCACCTGACTATTATGTCAGTGTTCTATGTTGGGTGCCAAATCTGAGTTCAAGTTGTTAAGGTGGATTTAACTAATTTCTGAGTTACTACGAGAGTGATTTGACCAAAATTCAAATGAACAGAACAAGCTGCAAGTAAAGTGAGAGCTCGCTAAAGTCGGGCTTCTCCTCTAACTCTGTAGCTGGTTGAGTTTCATTGTGTCAGTTTGGGGATAAATCACGTCCGTGAGGTCGACAGGAATTAGTGCATGTATTGGAGTGAGTTGGAGACGACACAAAAGGGTCGGTTGGTGGCGGGCAACACATTGCAAAAGTATTTTTTGTAGTTTGGAGGGACATGAAATTTGGCTGCTGGAATTGTATTTTCTCTGCATTGGCGGCGAAGAGTCTGCCTGTGGTTTTTGGCTGGATTCGGCGACTGAATTATTTGTGTATGTGACCAAATATGAATACATGAAATATGTGAATATATGAATGTACATTGAATTAGAGAGAATGTTGAATCAGTTTGGATGGGTAGTGTGAAGAAATAGAAAGCGCTGGAATGGGCCGGAGAAGCGGTGGGCTCTGCCACTCCAGCAGGCCGGAAAAGTGTGTGCGTGGAGTTTCAGCAGGGAAAGCGAGCTGGAGGCCTGGGAGATTGGGAAAATGCCGGAAACGGGAAAGCTAAGGATGAGGTCGTTCGGGCCGGCGCGGGATTTTGTAATTTTTTCTTCCTCCACGATAGTACGGAAAGAGCCTCGCGGCGTTGAGCGCTCAGCCGGTGTAGCGTGTCTCGTTCGGGCCTGTAACATGGTAGCCTCGGCATGTAGGCCTCGCCTTTGTGGGTCTCGGTCCAGGCTGTCCCGTCGACTCCTTCGGTGATGGGTAGGCGTGTAGGTCTGGAAGTGCTCGAACTTGCCCAGCTCGGAGGATAGCTGGCCGATATCGGGCCGGCGGCTTCAGCGCGGGGTTGTGGCGCCGTATCAGCGAGTTCTTAGCGCGTTAGCCGCCCTGTGAGCGCGCGTCAGCAGGCAGCGAGCCGTTAGCGGGTGTTTAAATTAAATTAGCTGAATCATGAGGTGAAGTGGAAATATAAGAAAACCGCGTATTATCAAATATAGAGCAACTTAAAAAGCCAGCACACTTTAAATGGCCAAGACAAATGTCGCATCCACCATATGGCGTTGGGCACACGAGTAGACATGAAGTAGGCAAGTAATTTAAAGCTCAAATAGTATCACACGCAAGCTCACAGGGGCTAGACAGAACAGATAATACAGCACATCACTAAATAGCAACTCGACTCCAGACTCCAGTGCCAGAGGCCAAGAGGACCCAGGCCAACTACAAACAAGCCAGACAGCACGTAGTTACATTTAACACGAGAACCTCAATACGCTAAGGAAACCGCAGAGTCGAGCCAACTTCTGACTCCAACCAGAACAAGAGAACCTGTCCCACATCTTCATAGCGCCTGCGGCTTACAAATTTTCACCGATAAACACAGAAACCGAACAAGATCCGATACGGGAAGCCTCGAACCGATCTCATGATCAGCACTTGGTCAGCTCCAGAACCCGCTGACAAGAACGCGCGCAATTCCAAGAACACGAAGGCCAGGACGACAGAAGCTACGGCAGCTGGATAAAGAACCGCTCAAAGCTCCATGTACTCTGATCAAAAGAGGCGGCCAGAAGATTCTGATCAGAACACCTCAGCACGCGAGCTGAAGCTTAGAGCGCTGGAAAGGCTCGGCTAAACACAGCACTGGAACGAGCCGAGAGCTTTAAACTGTCCCGAGTGAACCGGAGACAACTCATTGTTGAACAGCTTGCACGACACCAGACCAACAGACCAAACCACATATGTAGGACATGAACACGACCAAAAACAGACGCCGCCACTTTGGTCTCGCCTGCTATCACCAAGGTCGTTCAACAAGCAAGGCAACCTCGCCCAGTGTTCTAGACTGAGGCCGTATCCTCGGCACAGGCTCGCGTCACGCTTAAAGCTGCATCGGCGAAGCCGAAACTCTGAAACCAAGACCGAAAACGGCTGGCCAAAATCGACTCAGAAGAGAGAGCCCAAGACGTCCAAAATGACCGAGAGTGGACACTCAACTGCGGAAAGCACCGGCGCTGAACTAACCAGCTCTTGAAAGCACGCAGCGTTCACGGTCAGCCTGCCTGTGGACGGGGCTGAGTTTTTTGGAAGAACCAAAATTCTCTTGAAGTCGCCCGACGAGCTGGAAGGACACAGACGAACTCAGTGACAATACAGTTCATTTATTTCTATATTATGGTCAGCTGCTATCTCATATTTTCATCGGTTTGGATCAGACATTTGCGAATTACTTCATGTAAAGAGGTGGGTTATAAAGTGACTTGCACAAATGAACACAAATACAGACTCAAATAAAATCAAAATTACACTAGCGTTTAGTGTGATTCCTAATCTACCTAGGTACCCTATCTGGTCGATGATATAAATTGTCAAAATCGTGCCAGCTTGCTGCTGATGAAATATAAAGCAAAATTAGTAGAGTTCACGATATAGAAATGATGTTATTAAAATTATAGTAATATTTCACCTCTTTCCAAATCCAAATCAATATTTGCAGACCAAATGTAGAAACGACAAATCCGAATTACTTCGACACAGTTATCTGGTCTAGTTCACTGATACGAGAACCAGACAGTGCATTTGAGCGAATTATAAAACCGCTCTCGCTTGTTAAAGTCACAAGTGTTGACTCAACTGACGCCCAATACTGGGTGGGCCGGTCTCACCTCGCTCTTTGTTGAATCCAGCCGCGCAGCGCTTCCAAATTTTAAGGTGTTCTGAATACGTTTGCGCTTAGTCAAAATTGTTTTAAATTCACTATTTTTTCTCTCAATTTACGGATTTGTCCAGAAAAGCTGTGTATACGCCAAATGCACTTATTAGAGCTACACGTTTACAGCCGATGTGCGAGTTTCCACAACCTAACGAAATGGAATTATTCCAATTCTGGACACAATTTAAAAGAGAGCAAGTCCGTTCAGCTTTATTGCTTTGGCACATAATGCATTCGTAAAACAACATCTGGATTTGGTATTCATTACAGATTCGAGAAACAAAATCGAATCTCAATCTCAATCTCTAAAAAACACGGCTGAACTGTTAGCAAGAAACCCATCTCTGTTTACTCCAACGTTGTTTACTGTAGCAGTAGACTTGGCTGCGAGTGAATTGTTTTTGAATTGATATTTAATTTAAGTAAATACGTCTCACAAATTTGGTTTCTGAGCATTTAATTCATATTTGCTCGAATTAGTGCTGTTTCTAGAAGAACTGGAAGTTTAGCTCAATAGCTGGCATCGATTGCAGTATGAAAGTGAATCTGCTCTTACATGATCTGGAGTGGTATTAATATCGTCAATATTGAAGAAATTAAATATAACTGCTAAATATTGGCAGATGGAATTTATAAACGAATCTTTGAAAATTTAATGATTTAATATGCACAGCGCTCAGCTGGCGGTCTGTTGGCAGTATAATTTAACTAATACACCTAGAATTATAACATTCATACATTTTATTAACATAACATATAAATCACTTTGCAATTAACCTGGTCTTCAGGTCAATATGCATCCACATACACTTTTTAAAGATTAATTCCATATGAGTCAGAAATTAATTCTAAGCTGCAATTATCATTGGATGAGCTTGGTTAGTCCCTGTAGTTGGCTAAACAGTAGACTTGAAAGTGTATTAAGTCAAGTCCAGGTAATTACAGGTGAGTAAACAAATCTAAACTGGTGTTTAAATGACTGTGTAATAGCGGCGCAGCCTCAACATTATTGGTTCAGACCGTCAAGGTGACTGGAATTAATGCCAATTTGTGCATTGGGTCTTCATCTGACTATTATGTCAGTGTTCTATGTTGGGTGCCAAATCTGAGTTCAAGTTGTTAAGGTGGATTTAACTAATTTCTGAGTTACTACGAGAGTGATTAGACCAAAATTCAAATGAACAGAACAAGCTGCAAGTAAAGTGAGAGCTCGCTAAAGTCGGGCTTCTCCTGTAACTCTGTAGCTGGTTGAGTTTCATTGTGTCAGTTTGGGGATAAATCAGGTCCGTGAGGTCGACAGGAATTAGTGCATGTATTGGAGTGAGTTGGAGACGACACAAATGGGTCGGTTGGTGGCGGGCAACACATTGCAAAAGTATTTTTTGTAGTTTGGAGGGACATGAAATTTGGCTGCTGGAATTGTATTTTCTCTGCATTGGCGGCGAAGAGTCTGCCTGTGGTTTTTGGCTGGATTCGGCGACTGAATTATTTGTGTATGTGACCAAATATGAATACATGAAATATGTGAATATATGAATGTACATTGAATTAGAGAGAATGTTGAATCAGTTTGGATGGGTAGTGTGAAGAAATAGAAAGCGCTGGAATGGGCCGGAGAAGCGGTGGGCTCTGCCACTCCAGCAGGCCGGAAAAGTGTGTGCGTGGAGTTTCAGCAGGGAAAGCGAGCTGGAGGCCTGGGCGTTTGGGAAAATGCCGGAAACGGGAAAGCTAAGGATGAGGTCGTTCGGGCCGGCGCGGGATTTTGTAATTTTTTTCTTCCTCCACGGTAGTACGGAAAGAGCCTCGCGGCGTTGAGCGCTCAGCCGGTGTAGCGTGTCTCGTTCGGGCCTGTAACATGCCG
>CAXDID010000283.1:0-47426 GCA_963988835.1 Hexamita inflata | reverse complement strand
ATGATGATAAGGTAGATTGGATGTCACGGCACCACCACGTCCAAAACCACCGAGCGCCCTTCAAAACTTCCCGTGAAAAACGTACCCCAAAACCGTCTGATACCGCTCAGTAGTGTAAAATCGCGCTGCTGGCACCATTCACACTACACAGCACCATATCTGAAATTATCTGCGTAAAATAACACAGTCAGACACAAATTATACAGCCTGTATTATCAAACGGTGCTGGGTCATAAAAGCGTGATTAAACAATTGCAAACTAAATGAGGAAGCGTGGCAATGCCGTGACATCTAAATACCCTTATCATCAACAAACAAACATGTGATTAAATATTTATTAATTAAATCATACTCACTTATATTACTTTTACATCTATTTCTAAAATACAATTACATCAAAATACTTCCATAACTCAAAACCACAAAACCTCTAAAACCTAAAAACCTAAAAAACCAAAAAACCTCTAAAACCAAAAAACCTAAAAACCTAAAAAAACCAAAAAACCTCTAAAACCAAAAAACCTAAAAAACCAAAAAACCTCTAAAACCTAAAAACCTAAAAAACCACAAAACCTCTAAAACCAAAAATCCAAAACCTCTAAAACCAAAAAACCTCTAAAACCAAAAAACCTAAAAAACCAAAAAACCTCTAAAACCTAAAAACCTAAAAAACCACAAAACCTCTAAAACCAAAAATCCAAAACCTCTAAAACCAAAAAACCTCTAAAACCACAAAACCCAAAAAACCACAAAACCTCGACAATCCAAAAAGTCAGTTGAACCTGTATAATAATAAAAAAATAAATTTACCTTCTCAATATCGTCAACAATTACCGTCAATAATTAATAAAAAGTAAAATATACAATGACTTTTTTGTTATTAAGAAAGCTAATGTTATAAACTACCCGACCTATGGAGCAAACCTAATTTGACAGTTTAATATCAAATATCAAGAAATATATAGAAGCACCAAAATCTAAAAGTTTTAGATCGGAACACAAGATTTTCAGCATATTATAAAGTTATATAGATAATGAAACATAAGAATAAATACCAGATATCTCAATTGAATAAATAGATGAACTAATTTAACTAATTGCAGATCAACAATTTTCGCCGTTATTAATGGATTTCAAATTATTATTGTAAAAAACTAGAGATAAGATTTAAATATACCCGTCATCATAATATCAAATCAAAGTACAAAATGAGACATTTACATTGTACAGAATGCAATAATAAAAATTTAATACGATGTACAACCAACTAATCAAAAATAAAACAAAAGCTGGAGATATATTAGAATATTTGAAACCAAATAATGCGGATATATCTATACCACAATTGAATATGTTCATCGCGTTGTACAAAACTGAAACAACAAATAAGAAATAACTAATAGCAAAGTTATAATTTATTAACAACCATACAGTTCGAGATAAACAAGAAGATGATAACATAATTAACGAAAAATAGTTCATATAATATAGTACAGGAACAATGAATATCGATCAAATGAATTAATCAATGAAGTATATTTAATAATACGATATATCTTATTTAATTAAAAATATTAAATTACAAGATCAGAATATATTTGAACGCTATATTTAAATACTATAATAATGCTAGCTTATTGAAAAGCATAGCGCGGTGATCAACAATTATTTATACACAGCGTCTTAAACAATAATACCGAGAATAATTTATAAATCGTTTTAAATACTAATCAACTACCCACAGCAATACAAAGTTATTAATGCGTGCGCGTACATATTTTAATTACCGTTATGTTATTTAATAGATGAAGAGCGAGATATAAGTAGAGAAGATATAGACAATGTATATCCATTGATTATCGATCAAAATAATAAAGATATACATTTGAAAACGAGACAAGGCAAAGAAATACACAAAATTATATCTGATTAAAAAGATAGTAATAATATAATACACCACATCAACTCAAACGAATTTGATAATAGATTGTCTAATTTAGTTGAAATAACAATTAGTGAAGATGAAAAACAATAAATAAACGAATATATGAAAGATAAAACATACACATAGATAGTTAAACATTAGTATATACATAGAATATTAAATTTTACATACCAACCGCAGTTCTTCAATAATGCCCTAGATTTACAGTATTTCGAATAAAATAATACATTTTACAAAGTATTTATAAACAAACATATTAATAATCCTCAGAAGATGATATACGAACTTATCAACAGCATTGATACTGCTCCTTAATATGAAAGTTAAAGATTAATAAATCATATGATAAATAGAATTGAAAGAGAATTGTGAAAATTACTAATTATTAAATAGTAAAATATTTTTTTATCTATTATAAAGAGCCACATGCATAAGCAAGGAACGAAACGATCTAATAAAAATATATAAATAACACCTAAACACTAGGTGAGATAGATGGTTAAAATAAATGCGCCACATAAACAATAAGCTAAACCGAAAGCTAAACCTTAGTATCAAAAACCATTAAATGGGCGCGTATAAGTTGTTTAAAAACAAAAGAGAGGTATAAAAATACCAAACGATTTAACAATCTTATCTAAATAAGAACTTTAAATATTATTAAATAATCCTAGAATTAATAAATAACAAAAGGAAATAATAAATAAAGAAATAAATTAAATTATTAAATTAGAGTTAATAGCTAAAAAACGGGAAGAAAAGAGACAATAAAATATGAAAATAATAAAAGCTATGACCCCAGAACAAATTAAAGAATATATCAACTCTCATTTATTATACAACACAGATTTTGAAGTAATGTTCTTCAAAGAAAATAGCATCGAAATATTTAAATAATACAATGGCTAATACGTTCGAATTGAATACGTTGATTAAAAGACAAAACAAGTTCAATCAAGAATATTTTTAATCAGAGAATCCTTCATTTAAGAATTGTAAACATTTATTTAACAAGGTTGGGCTCTTGAAGAGAATTAACCAGGATCAGATGTAGAATTATAATACAATGTTTGCAATGTTACTGGAGTTGAAATACTACCCTAAAAGTTAAACAATAAAGAAACAGTTAGAAGCACCACTTATACAAAACGTTAAGGCGCTTATTTAAATTATTTAAACTTATGTTAGCATTTAGATTTATAGATATTGTAAATTGGGAACACATTAGAATAGCACAAAGAAATTAGCAATGAACAATGTTTCTTATACGCGTTAAAACAGTCAAATGTATACACAGAATAAGAAATACTGATAATTTAATCGTAAATGAACGAATCAAATGAACTATTTTCAATAACTTCTATTAAAAAGTTATAAGGTTTAGGTCACATCATAATAACCGAATACTGCGATAATGAAAAAACACACATGATGCATATAAACAAAAACAACACATAATACGAAGTAGTTAGAATAGGTTACTACAAAAACCACTACTTTTATAATTGTGATATGTTGATAAGTAAACTGTGGATTAATAAATATAACGAGTATAAAACAAATCCTAAGTTTATAAACACAATGAATTTAAATCAAATTAGAGGCAATAGTTTTAGAGCAAACAAAGATGACAACTTCATTTCAGCAGGAACAGTATTATAAACTTTAATGAGCAATAATTTACTTTAAGAAATAACAGAAGTTAACGCACATAATTTAAAAGACTAATTAAAGAAAATAGTTAGCGCTCCAATTGATTGCAATGGTCTGCAAAATATTAAATAACAAGAAAAAGAACAAGAACAAGAAAAAGAACAAGAACAAGAAAAAGAAGACAAAAGAATAATAATATATGCAGATTTTGAATCATTTACAAAAAATCATAAAGGCGAGTCGATCAAGCACGAACCGTTCTTATTATGTTTTACAAACGGTTTAAATACAAATGAAATATTACACGGAAGAAACATATACTCATTATTAAAGCACATTGATAAAATAGTTGAGGAGAAAAAGTAAAAAGATTTCTATGTATATTTCCACAACTTATCTTACGATGCAGCGTTCATACTAAAAGAACAGCTTTAAATTAATACAGTGTTAAGATCAGATGGTAATTTAATATAATTTGATGTTTATCGAAAGAATTGTAAAGTAACTTTTAGAGATAGCACAAGAATTTTCGGCCCGACTAAACTATCTGAGTTACCTAAAATGTTTTTATCAATCGAATAACAAAAGCAAATATTTAAAGAAGTATTTCCATATAATTATTATACAATGGATACCTATTGTGATTAGTATGGAGATGTAGCAGAAGCTAGTAAGCATATAGGAAAACATACTAAAGGCGAGTTCATATAATCTTTATAAGCAGCAAATTGTATAACCGAAGATTTTAAGAAGTTTGATATGGAAAAATATGCTTTATACTATTGTAAGTAAGATGTAAGAGTATTATCAAAAAGTATGGAAAGATTTTCAGAAATATTAAAGGATTAATTTAATCTTAATTTATTTGATTTTATATCTATATCATCATTATCTAAAGCTGTTTAAATGAAAGAAAGATGTTTTGATAATTGTGTATAAGTTAAAGGTTAATTAAGACAGTACTTATAATAGTTTGTAGTTGGAGGTAGATGTATGATAGCCTTTAACAAAAAGAGAAAATTAACATAAGAGGTGAAAATAGGCGATAACGATGCAGTCTCATTATACGCATCTGCGTAAAACAGATTGTATTACCCAACAGGTGAAATATAAACAATGACTTAATAATAAATAGAATATTATTAGAATAAAGACAATTTATTTAAAATAAGATTAGAAAAGGAAAGCGAAGATTAGAACACATTATATTTAGAAGTCAAACTTAAACACGGGTCTAAATATATAAACAGAGCATTTCCACTTATTAGTTAAGTTATTGATAATAATAGAAAATTTATAAACCATTTTGATGAAAGTATATCATATTTTCATGATTGTTATAGTTTGTAAGATTTAATTACTTATCACCAAATTGAGTATGAAATAATTTCAGGAGTAATGCTTTAAACACGTAATTATAATATATAAAAATGTATTGAAAACCAATTTTTAAAAAGAGTATAATTAAAAGAAGAAAAGAATTAGTCTTAAGTTATATATAAACTAATGTTAACAAGTTCATACGGAAAAACTATAGAGGGAATACATCAATATGAAGAAGTAGTATTAAACAAACGCGATTATATAGATTACATATATAAAAATTAAGCTTTTATTGAAGAGATAAATCAAATAGGTGATAAATATATTGTAAAGAAAAGAGTTGAAGTTATCGACTAATCAGCATTTACTTATATAGGAGTGTTAATATTGAGTATATCAAAAAGAATAATGAATGAAGTCATGTGCACAGCTGAAGATAACGGAATATAAATATATTATTAAGACACTGACAGTATGCATATGGAGCAGGACGATATACCTAAATTGTAAGAGATATTTAAATTAAAATACGGAAGAGATTTAATTGGTAAAAAATTGGGTAATTTCCACGGAGATTTTGATAGTGATAAAGGAGAAGTACTATATGCAGATTAATCAATATTTTTAGGAAAGAAGTTTTATATAGACAGATTAGTAGTTGAAACCAAAGACATTGATATTATTTAAGGATTTACTTTTGATTTAGAAGATAATATTTTAGAAGTAGAGAACTATCAAGAGAAAAGAAGAGTTTTCGACTATCATATCCGTGGAAAAGGGTTAACTAAAGATAGTATTATCGTTAAGGCACAGGAGTTGGGAATTAGTGTTATTAAACTTTATGAAATAATGTATGAAGGTGTAGAACTTGAGTTTGATTTATGTGCAAACCATGGTGTTAAATTTGATAGAAATAAATAATATGAATATAAAACAAAAGAATCATTTATTAGAAAAGTAGGATTTTGATAATAATTATTTTTTGTATATAAGAAATGAACTTTACAATTGAATAATAATAATAAATTTAATCAACATTTACTGATCTTTTAGATTATTTGAAGAATATAGATACAAATGTATATAATTAATTATAAGAAGATCATATGTCAATATCACCTAAGATTGAGATTGAAACTGATAAATTTAAATTAATAGTTTAAAAATATGATAGAATTTTACATAAGAATTAGGAATAGAATAAATATTATGAGAATTTATATGTTATAGTTTAAAAATATATTAATAATTTAATTTAAACATCAAGAAAGAATATAAATTATATCATACATTTAATATTAGATGATTATTAAATAGATTAGAACATTAAAAATTAATTTAGTGAAGAATTATATTAAATTAACTTAAAAGAATAGGATTAGTTTGAAAAACACAATCTAATTAAAAAGTATATATAGATATTAAAAGAAGCAAAATGAAAATAATTATTTTTTTGTATATAAGAAATGACAGATAATAAATTCTTAAACAAAACTAAAATTATAGAATTATGCAACAAACCTTTTGATTTTGTACGTGTAATGTTAGATACAGAAGTCAAATTTAAAACTTAATTTGGATATAATACAAGAGTTCTATTATTAATATATTTCAAAGATAATAAAATAGTACATACAATTAAATTAAATGATAGCACTTTCACATTGAAAATTATACCAAAATATTAATATGTTTAATTAGATATAACCAAAGAACAAAAGAAATCAGATAAAGGCTCTTATTATCCTCAGTCTTTTACAGAACCAATAGATGAAAAAGATATAGCAGTATTAAAATTAAAAGATATGAAAAGATAAATAACCAAACCAGAAACAGTAAGTCAGTACGCAGATTTAAAAATATGCGAGTGAAATAATTATATTTTTTGCTGTAAATAAAATGGAGAATCAAAGGGAGAATCAAAGAGAAAAATTATTAGAATTAATTTAACAAAATATATAGTTAACAAATACTGATATAGAAACAAAGATTATAGAGTTGGAGCTATAAAACGCATTATTACTACAATAACCTAAGGAAGAAGTAATAAAAGAAGAAATAAGAGTATATAAAATAAACGATGAGCCTTTATTATATATGAGAAGAATTAAATGCAATAATAAAAACGAGTAAATAAAACCATTTAAAGTATTTCCTTTATACAAAGACGGTAAGGAAACATTTTAAAAAATAAAAAGTATGTTAAATGGTAAATTGAAAAAGAATGATAAAATAGTTAGAGGTAATTAAGTTCGTTGTGATTTTGATAGATTAGAAGAGGTTATAAATAGATGTAATTAATAATGATTTAATTATTTTTTGTTTATATTAAATGAGTGAATATTAAATTTTACCTATCCCAGGTTTTGAAAGATATACAATAAACGAGGATGGAGAGGTTTTCGATACCAAAGATAATAAATAAATAATATAGACACTAGATAAAGACGGTTATTATAGAATTAAACTAGTTGATTAAAATAATAAAAGATTTAATAAATATGTACATAGATTACTAGCAGAAACATTTATACCAAACCCTTTAAACTTACCTGAAGTTGATCATATTTTGGCTATAAAAACAGATAATAGACTTACTAACTTAAGATGGGTGTCAAGAAGTGATAATTAAAAGAATAAAAACGGATATAACGATTTATTTGAGTTTGTTGATACTTTACCAGAAGATGCTGACGAAGTTGAGTTTTATACTGGTCATTAACTATAAAATTATTATTACAGCCCTAGTTTAAACAAAATGTATTTCAATAATGGCGTTAGAATTAGGATTATGATACCGAGATATTGTAGAAAAAGTTTGATATATCTTTGTTTAGATAGATTTAATAAACATATACAAATATACTTAACAAGATTGTAGAAAGGACTTTATAACAATGAGTGATATATATTTTTTCATATTTTAAAATGCAAACATATTATGAAGGCGATTAAAACAATTAGTTTTTAAAGACTCTTTCACAAGACTTAGTTAAAATATTTTAAATAGATAAAGATATATTAGATGTATAACCTTCAATCACTTTTGTTGTACCTTAGAACATGATTGATAACGCTATTATTAAAATATAAATAGAAGAAAGTCCGATATACGACATCAACTTAGGGTCTTTTGGAGTTAGAGACGATATATTTTAATATATTATTGATATATGCTAAATAATTTAGTATTAACTATTAGACAAATAGAAAATTGTAGTGACTTATAATCCTCTATCTATTAAAAACAATTAGTTGGTATAACTCAAGTTTGACTAACCGACTAAAATGCAAATATAAAATTATTGGTTATAAAAACTTTTAGGAGCAAACGATGAAATTATCACATCTGTTAATTTTCCTTTAGCGGATGGAACCAATTAGTATAGACTTACTTTTCCAAATAAGTATTATTAAAACTTTATTAAAAGGATAAATGTATTATGTCCTTTATTAAACGAAACAACAATATTTGAAAACAAGAAGGATTAATACAACTTTTTAAGAAATAATTTGGACCAACCTCCAGGTACACGAGTATGTATCACAGCAGGAAGTTAATCAACAATTACCACACAATAGTTAATAAATGGGATTTCTGTGTCATTTACGGATGAAAACTATCATGAAATACCTTTAGATTAAAAATATTATATAGAACTCAATGTTTAGAAAAACAAGTAGAGATAATAAATTGAAATTGAAAAATAATAGTAGCTTTAATATTTATAGTAGGAGATATAATAAAAAGAATAAGAATAATATTAGTAGTAGTAAATAAAATAGTAAATAATGATAGAAGGTATAAATAAAAATGTTAACCAAGTTGAGTAAGAGTATCTATAAAGGTAAAACATTTAATTACCTGAAGAAGGTGCTATTTTCTTTAGTGAAAAGAAATAATAAATAGAAAATGAAAAAGAGAAGGAAAGAGAATTGGTTGATTAGTTAAATTAATAAATATAGGAAAATGAAACAGTATTAGAGTATTATAACAGAAGAAATAATCTAGCATAAAAGTTAAAATAAGTATTTGGTCAATAAGATTAATACATAACCGAGTATATGAACGCATCAAATTATTTAAAATAAAATCCTTAAGCTGATGAGAAGTTAGCATAAAATTAAAATCAATTAACAAATGCAATGGATGGAATAAGATAAGATTATAATAATGGTACATTAGATATATAGGATGTTGAAAAGTATATGGAGGACGAGATAATATAATATTAACAAAAATAGCCAGATTTCACAATAGACCCAACACAGTTTTATAATGATTTGTTTTCAGAATATACTTTTGAAGAATAAGGATAAGAATAGAACTAAAACATAGAAAAAGAAAGAAAAGTAGCAGGTTTGTAAACATATACTATTAAAGAAGACCCGAGTAACACAACCCTATTTAAATTAAATACACCAGACAGTTTATAAAATTACTTTTTAACCGAATATGGAAGTGTATACAATCAATCTACGGGGTAAAACATATAATTATACTAAAATAATAATTAAGAATACTATTTCAATATGAAAAATAAACAAAATAGAATAGTTAAAATTAAATTAGATAAAACAATAGATATGGAATAATTTAATCGCGCACTAAAAAAATTAAATAAAGATGGTAAACAAACTAAAAAAGTTCCGTATATAAAAGATAGATAACTATAAGAACCAACACAACCTTAAGAACCAACACAACCTTAAGAACTTTAAAACATATAATAAAATATAGATTAAATAAAAGAGGTCGTGTAGAAATCTCCGAAGCTTAAAAAGATAATCAAAGAAATGTAGATTAAGAAATGACAGTAGTATTTTTTCTTATATATAAATGAATATTAAATCAGATGAGTAAGTAATGTTATAGGGTTGCGAAATCCCTATTTGTAGTTTTAGTCTAACAGCTTTGTTCGGTTGTCCTGGTTGTGGAAAAACATATCAAATGCAAAAGATGGAAGAAGCTGTTATTGAACAGTCGAAGAAAACTACATACGATTTGGACAATCCGTTTTTATGTAACGGTCCGATAACACATAGGATATATATCAGTCCTTCTATAAACAGCGATCGAACTTTGAAGAAAGAACATGATAAGATTTTAATAGATGGAGATGAAAATAAAAATATTATAAATTTATGCGACACAATTAAAGAGATGGTAAATTTCGTAAATATTGTTTTAGAGTTATAAGTACATTTACGTAATTTTTGTAAAGAAAATAAATTTACTAATAATAGAACCGAAGAGGGCAGAACCAGAGGAGATGATTTAATTATATTTGAGTACATGCATACAATAATTAAGTAAATAGAAAAGACTAAAAAAGACTATCCAGAACTTAAATTTAAGGAAACTAATATATAAATCAAAAATAATTTGACCAAATTATACCAAATACTAGGATTGACGTTTGACGGTTATTTAATAAGAAGAAATAAAATTATTATGTTGATAGATGATTGTTCTGGAACTTCTTTATTTACAAATATATTAGAAAATAAATTTTATAAGACGTTGTGTAAAAGAAGACATTTAGGTATATTTTTCACAGCCATTAGTTTTCACTCATTAGGAAATACATTTTACTCTTTTAAAACTTAGATGAACGCGATGTTGTTCTTTACAGGGATGAAAATAGACAAAGTTAAGGCAGTTTTTGATGATCTAACTGGTTTGGAAAGTCCTACGTTTGGAGAAAAGTAATTTGTATAAATGTATAAAGACACAATTGGTTTTTAGGAAGAAGGAACTAATAAACAAAAGTATATACATAACTTTTTATATATATTAATAAGACCAACATAGAGTATTAGATTAGGTTTTGATAAAGTGTTAAAATGAGTCAATATTTTTTTGGCTAATATAAAATAATGTACCCTATGACTAAAGAAACGCAAAGTTCCATACAAAGTTCCGCACAAAGTTCCACTACCACAACTCAATAGATAAAATCAGTAGGTATTGACACTACCTCTACAAACACATTAACTATAACTAGTAATTATAATACAATGAAAAGTTCGTTAGTTGCTTTTGACGAACAAGTTAATTTAAATAAGTTTAATACCTATAGTGCAATAGTAATAAAGAAATACATGTCTGACATAATAACATCATAATCTATATAATAAATGATAACACAGTTATGTGCGTTGGCTGAGTTGGTTTGGGCTAATGATAAATAATGCGGTGAGACTAAAAAATATAATGTTAAATTATAAATAAATAACTTTTTGTGTGAAAGTTCTTCTACATAAAGTTCTTCGACTCAAATTGCTGTATAACTTTTAGATACAATGATAGATAATACAATTAAAACATATACAACTAAATAATTAATATCAATGTCTTATAATATATTAAAAATTAGTAAAGAAGTTTATAGTTGCATTAAAGGATGCATGTGATATTACGTAATATTTTTTAATAATAGAAAATGGAAGAGAATAATTGGAGAATGAATAAAGATATCGTACCAGAACCTGTTGAAGGAAAGACTTGGAGATGGACAAAATAAGGTTGGAGAGCAACATGTAATAAATAAGTTAGAAAGCCTAAAGTTGAAGTACAATAAGATAAACCAGATTAATAAATAGATTATTTAAAATAAATATTAGAAGCATTAAATAATAGAGGGGAGTAGTAGAAGAAATAACGTATTGAAGTAATTGAAGATAGAGAAGAAGTGTAGAAACCAGTAGAAAAACCAGTAGAGAAACCAGTAGAGAAACCAGTAGAGGTGTAAAACTAAAAGAAAAAAGTAATGAAGCCTTTAAAGACTGAAAATCCCTTTTTAAAATCAATGAACATATAAGTTAGTGATGAAGAGTGATGTCAGCTATATTTTTTACAATTTATAAATGACAACAACGCTCGACACATCAATGTCGGATCTTTCAGGAAAAGCTATTATATAATAATTGAGTTACGGATAAAACGATTATATCAGTTTAGTATCAGTACGATTAACAGAGGATATATATAAATTTACAGGCGTTATAAAAATTTATGATGATGAAGATATATTAGTTACAGTTCCAATATTTCAAGAAACGTTTAAAACTGCAGAAATGTTTTTAGCTTATTTGAGAAGGCTAGAAACTGCAGATAATATTTCATTAGATTAATACTTTGATATTTTCTTAAATGTTGATAAAACTTTCACAATATCATTTGCACACGATGTAACCAAAATATCTATGACAGGCAATTTGTTTAACGCATTTGGGTCTGGTAATACAATAGAAAAAGAAGAAAATTAATAAGAAGTGAAATTAAATTAAAATGTATTTATGTCGAAGTATTTTAAACTTGTTTGCAATAAAATTAATGGAGGTTTATCTACCTTTAAAAACGGATAAGTTCAATTTGACAGTAATATATTAACAGTTCTACACCCTTGTTGTTTAGAGTACTAGAACAAAACATTGGACACACACAGCGTTATAAATAGCAACGGACCGATTGAAATAAAATTGACAGACGATTGCGACAGAACTATATAATATTAATTTATCATTTAAACCAAATTTTATTAAAGTACTTATTTTATAAATGAGGTTTTGGATGTTAACCCTGTTGAAGAAAAACGTCTTATACATCAAAAATAGTAAATGTACTTATACACAGAAGATATTGTTAATGACTTCACATTTTTATAAAGACCGAAAGAAATGGCAATTAGTTAATTAAACGGTTTTATTTAATTAGATGATTACGATCCAGAGAACATAATAACCGGTTATATATATAAAATTAATTTTAACAATTAGTTTAGAGAGTATGCGACTGCAACATAATACACAATATCAAGTTTAAATAATAATGTGTTTACTTTTATTGAAACTAACTAAAGCAACACTTTTAAAATCAAAATTAGAACATTTTAAATTTAGTATATAAATGGATTAAGAACAGAAGTAGAAATTTTTGATCATAGTCCTAAAATATTATATAGATTGTTGGTTAAATTATGATAGAACTTTTTTTCTACTAATGAAAAATGAACGCGAACATGTGGAGTACAATTAAAGATGGTATGAACGATACTGCAGATAAATTAATAGATAAAACAGTAAGTGACGATTTTAGGCCAGTTGCTAAATAAACAGTGGATACATTAAATAGTTTAGGAAAAATAAAAGAAGATTATAGAACATTAAACGATTAGATGAAAATACCTCCATCAGGGTCGTTAAATAACACAACAAAGAAGAAAACTGGTTGGTAGAAATTTAAAAATGTAATGTCTAATATATGGACGGTTGTAAAGAAACCAGTAACAGGTTTAATTGAAGCATTGCCTGGTGGAAAGTTAATAACATAGGGGGCAAGTGCTGTAAGCGGATTGTTTAACAGATTTAAAAACAAAAATTAAAGTTTAAAGGACGAGTGAACTGAAGTTTATTTTTTGTCAATAGAAAACACAATGTCGATTGAAGCTAAAATAATTCCATCAAATGTATAAAATATAGAAAACTTAAGCGAAACAGTATACATATCCGACTCTAATAATGGAACGGGTTTAAAAATATATAATATTCCTATGTAAGGAACTAATAATTTAAATGATACTACAGGTTTATTAACTAAAGGTGCAGGATAAACATATTAATGGAACTTGTCTGCAGGTTATGATGCGGTTATAAGTACAACTAACTCATATATAAAATATACTATATAATTTTCAATTCCGTATGCTGCTAATACGTATGGAAGATATTGGATGTAAAACGGTTTTATATTCCGTCGTATTATAACAGTTGCAGGCGAAAACGAACAAGCAGCCGAAACATACGGAGATGTTGAGTGTTTATCTACAGCGGCAATGAACGCGCTAACTATATTATCATCGTCAACAGTAAATTACGGTAACACAAACGCAACTGATGAATTATTAAATAGATGGAGAGGTTTTAATTAAATGACATTACCTTCTGAATATTAAGACACTTTTAGAAAAACATGGTTTGATGGATACATCCCAGTAATTGATTAGTGGGTAAGTCCTCTAAATCCTTTAGTTGGTTAGTGCGTATAAGGTGGTGATAAATACGTATTTAAATAAGATTTTATATTGCCGTTAAATTGTTTAAATCAAGTATTCGACTTAGACAATAATTTCTACCCTTCTGTTCTGAAAAGATAGGAAGTACAATTTAGGATTAAATTATAAAATTATAGTATTTCTAAATTATTTGCAAAAGAAACTGTATTTGAACCTACTAAAACAGGTTTATGTGATATTTAATTATTTATTGCATCTAAACAAAGTTCAACAATATAAACAAAATTAAATGCAAAAAATAAAATAATACAGCCTTATGTTAGATATGAACAATTTCCTTTAACCGCCTCGTTGGATAGTACTTAGGTTAATTTTGTTAATAATGGACACAATTCTAGCGCACGAACTGCGTTATGTATATATTAAAATGATATAAATGAAGATGACTCAACATATTTACACGGTTTATGGAGCACATTTACAGCTGCTTAATTGGTAGCAAATGAAACTCGTAGTCAATAATAGGCAGCGTTTTCAACAGATACAGTATTTTTCAGCGATTATAATGTTATCAGAGGTACATCGGTTGAAGCGTTAATGAACGGTTTTACTTTAAGTAATTTATAATAATTGTATCAAGAAACTATGAGAAGTTTAAATAGAACCTAACAATATTAATTTGGGTTAAGTTGTGGTATGAGAACAGAGTATAATTGGTTATCTAAATATGCTTTTGTTATTTCAAGTTTAGAAATGTTTTCTATGGACGAGGTTACAGATGTAGTTGGTGATGGATATCACAGTAAAATACATAAAATATTAATGAAATATAGTTTAAGTCCGTATGTTAATCAATAAGCTGTTAAATCAACATCAATAGCTAATTTAGCAACTAAGTTACCTCAAATATAAACAGCTAATGTTGAAGTATATTAATTTTACGATTAATTTGTTTAGATAGATATTTAAACAGGAAATTTAATTATCACAGAAGAGTTGAGTAAAAAATAAGAGTGATTATATATTTATTTTTTCTTCAGTTCATATAAATTAAAATATTGGTTTATAAAATTTAGGGAGTTTTGAACCGTTCCAGTAGTTATCTTCAATAGGTGTGATTATAGTGTGATCCATTGGTTTGAGCCAAAATGGTTTAATTATAAAATCTTATTTAGTTTAATTTTGATATATTTTATAGTAATAGTCTTTTTGATGATGATAAAAGTCTCCCTAACTTATTATCTTTTCACTGTTTTTATTTAAACTTGAAATTATTTTTTCAAATGTGTAAAAATTTGTGTTTTCCATTTCGTATGGATAGTATTTGAGGTGAGAGACTGAACTCTTTTTAATTTAATAACTCTTTCTAAAATATACAGGCTCTCCCGCAGGGTGTTCTTTAGGGATTTTAAATGTTTATGCATACTCCTTGAAACTAAAATTGTATGGAACTAATTAATAAAAGGAGCCATGTTTATATATTATCTAATACAATCCTCGAGACCATTTATTTTCTCTTTGCTTTTCTAATTTGCTTTTTAATAATAATACTTTAACAACGTCACCTGGTTATAACTCGTTTTAATTATCAATGTTTTCATTTAATTTTCTTTTTATTTTATTTATTTCTTCAACTTATTTCCGTGTTATATTTACTGGAACCTCTTTGTATAACGGTATTACTTTTTCATAATTGTGAAATTTTATAAACTCTTTTATTATTTTATTTAAGTCCTATTTCGTTATAAGTTTTTAACCTTCTTCATTATCTGGACTTAATTCATACTATTTTTATATTCGTTGTTATAATTACTGTCTTATGTATCTACACATAGAGTTGATAGGGGCGAGTTATAGATCATCGTGCAATACAATGCGATGATGTATGTCGTGTTATTTTAAATAGTCTTCGAAGACTGAGTAATATTCTTTCCCTTAATCTGTGACTAATTTTTGTAAATCAACTTCTAACGGTTTTATATATTTCTAAAATTCTAATAATGATTTTAATGTTTGTTCTGCAGTTTTATTTTCTAATTGGTAGAGGTATAAAACATGATTTGCAGGACAATAAAATATACTAATATAACAATCTTAAACTTTTTCACGCATGTATTTGCTTTCTCGAAACTCCAATAAATCAGATTGGAACGTATCAAATTGATTGATAAACACGCGTTTAGTCATTTTTTCTTATAATAAAATAAATGTAGATTTTATCAACGCCTGATTAAAGTATTATAAAATGTAATACTATATTAAATGGAACTTAAAAAATATATATAAATTAATAGGATAGTACTATATAGTTTGATAATAGAGAATAAAATTAAAGTTATTATGTTAATACGGTGACTGGTCAGACTAATATGTTGTTTGATGTTAATTAGCTAGAAGGTAAGAGTTTAAATAATTTTACGATAAAAAACTTCAGAACAAATAATATTATTGTGTCATCTAAAGTTGATGGGGATTTTGATTTAGAAGAAACATTGGATGAAATGATTTAAAATAACAAGGTCAATGTATAAAATATTTCAATACTATAGAATTAAGTCTAAAGTCTAAATGATTTAACAACTAAATAATAATAAACTATTTTATCACTTAAAAATGAAAATTATTCTTAATAATAATAAATAGACTATATCTTATCTTAATTAGGAGGCTAAAATATATTAACAACTGATTTTAAATTATGGGAAATAAAATAAGGTTTTTATATAGTGAAGAGTTAAGAAGGAACAGATGATAATGGATGGAAAACTAATTCAACTAAAGTATATTATAACGAAACTGAATGGATAAAAATTTATGGAAATATTAATATTAGTGTTAATGAAACTAAAACCTTTAAAGAATATAGAATTGCAGATGGAACTTTAGTTAATGAGATAATACATTGTCACTAATTGATATTTAATACTTTATGTGAAAGCACTTTTGATGGTATGAATACAGGGTCGTTGTAGCAGTAGTAGTATTTAGTAAATAGTTTTATAAAAGAAAAAATAATAAATGATAGTTCTTACAGTACAGAAATAAAAGGATTTTCAAAAAGAAGTGAAGTATTTTTCCCTGAAGTTGATTTCTCGGACGATTTCGTTCAACTAAAACGTCATGTAAATGAACAAATACCAATTGATATTGAGTCTAAAACTTAATTGGTTAAAGATCATGTATCGAATAACTATTACAACTAAACTTAAATAAATACTAAATTAGAAGATATCACATCTAATTACAATAGTAAATTTATAGAACATGATTATATGTTTGAAGATATATATTTATAAATAGGAAATAAAGTTAACTCAACTGATGTATACTCTAAAACTGAAATTGATAATAAGTTGGCTTATAAAGCAGATGCAGGAATTGTATCAATGTTTTACTCTATTTCAGAATGCAATAACTTATTTTATACTAAAACTTATATCAACTAATATTATCCTTTATCAGCAAATGTTTATACTAAATTAGAAACAGATAATTTATTGAAATTGAAACTTAATAAAGACACTTTTACATCTTTATACAATTAAAATATTTTAGATAACAACACAATGTTTACAAATATAGATAACAAAATAAATACTAAAGCGAATATAACGGATATGAATACATCAAATACTTATATCTCAACTTTATAAACTCAAATGTCATCTGTGATAACTGTAAATACTAATTAGTCTGATTTAATAACTCAAATCTAAAACATGTTTTCACCGAAAGATTTTAATGCTATGGGTTAATATACTTTTACTATTGGACCCATAACTATAAAATTCGGTGTAATTGATGTATAAGGGGCATTGAATTAAAGAACTATTTATTATACCAAAAATTTCACAAATATTGTATATTGTGGTTTCGTTTCATGTTTGTGCAGTACAAATGGTGGAAACGGTGCTGATGTCGGTTATATATAATACTATATTGATAAAGTTGTAATCACCGCGGATTATGCAAACTCTGGTGGCAATGAATCAAATTAATATTCATGGATGGTTATAGGAGTGTGATATTTAGATTATTTTTTTACGTTTATAAAATCAATGTTTGATATAAATAAATGGTAAAAGAAATTATATCAATTTTGTTATATTAAACAAATTAGGAAAATAGTTGACGAGATTGTTTGTGAAGAAAGATTTTATGATTTAGTTTGGAGATATAATTATTTTGAATATGATATAGAAAATGGAACTATTGCAGTAAGTGAAAAACTTAATAAAATAAGATAAGATAAATTTAATATGACTTTACCAGAAAAGATTATGAAATGTGATTATGATAAGTTGATAAAGACAATAGAAAAACATAAAGAAGGTTTGTATGAAAGATTAGTTTAATATGTAAAAGATAATAAAATGAACGAATGTCTTTTATAAGAATATATTGATAGAACTAAATGATAGAATTATTATTTTTTCAATCAATTCCATTCCGTACTGATGAAATGTATAATTGGGATGCAATTGAGATGCAATTGGTATTTGATTTTATATTTAATTGATTAATTGATTATTTTTTCTTTAGTTCTTTACAGGAAAATATATTAGCATAAATATTGTAAAGTATCATATAACCCAAAATGGCAGAGTCGGAAGAGCGTTCGACTGTTGCAGGGTTGGTTGAGGGTTCAATTCTCTCTCACCGTAAAATTTTAAATTGACGTTTATTGAAAGTAGTTATGGTTTATTACTTAAGGAATGTGTGTTATAAGGAATTTCCGGTTGATTCCTTACACATTAGTATAGAGTATTAGTATAGAGTAAATCATAATGAGGATAAATAGATAAGGAGTGTAACCGGCACTCGTCTTCGGACATGAAGATATTCATGCTTGAGTGAGTTTAGTAATTTAGTAGTTTGTTTAGTGTATACATTTCATTCTATTCCCCTCGTATCCGTATATTGTATACTGGATATTGGAGATGAAAGTAATATTTTTTTGACGCGATGTACCGGTATTAAAATTTTCAATTTATAACACCTATGACATCACGATATATGACGAATTGAAATACTTAATTAAGATATATAATTTAGAAATATATTTTAGTGGAGGTTTTGTGGTTTTAGAGGTTTTGTAAATAGTAATTTTACTTTGACTTTTTTATTATTTATAAATGTATAAATAACGCGAAACAACAATTTATAAATAACCTGATATAAGCAAATTGACATAACCTTACGATGTTGAATGTTTTTCATTAAAAAGATTTCCATTTTATATATTTTATAATGATTATGTTGTTTATAATAAAGTGACATAACGTTTTATAAAAGCAAATTGGAATACAAATGATTACTATGATAAACCTTAATATATTTAATTAATGGATTAAAATAAAAAAGTTATTGGTATAAATCTTAAGAAATTATATGAAGAAGAAATTAGAATAATTTAAGAAATATGATAATAATATTTTTTCACACGATGTACTAGTCCCAAAATTTTCAATTTATGTAACTTATAACATCATGATGATGATAAGGTAGATTGGATGTCACGGCATTGCCACATTTTCCTCATTTAGTTTGCAATTGTTTAATCACGCTTTTATGACCCAGCACCGTTTGATAATACAGGCTGTATAATTTGTGTCTGACTGTGTTATTTTACGCAGATAGTTTTAGATATGGTGCTGTGTAGTGCGAATGGTGCCAGCAGCGCGATTTTACACTACTGAGCGGTATCAGACGGTTTTGGGGTACGTTTTTCACGGGAAGTTTTGAAGGGCGCTCGGTGGTTTTGGACGTGGTGGTGCCGTGACATCCAATCTACCTTATCATCAGTACTACTGAGTGAGTTGGCTGTAACTATATGTGTATATATGTGTTGTGTGCATATGCAGCAGTAAGTGGCGTTGAGTTTGCGAACTATAACTTGATGAACTTCGTTGGCGCAAGTATTATATGCGGTATCAATAGTGCTACAAGATATAAATGGAGAATGGCGCAGTATGAGTGCTATATGTCCACCTTATTGCTTCATGTACGGTCAATATTCTTGAAGTCCTCTGCTGAATCAACATATATTTGAAACAAGTTCAAATACAGGCGAATTTGCTGAGTTATCTCTATTCGTAGTTTCTTCTTTTTATCTTCTCGTTTATATTTTATATTCGCTTGGAACTACCGTCAAGTTACTGTTTTTAGAACGTATAGAACACAATTCACTGTTTTAATATTTTCAAAAATATAAGAAATTCTGACCAATGAGAAAATTAAACATTGTTCTCCTTCTTCAACAGAAATGAAGGCGAAATATTATCAAAAATGAAATTCAGAATTAAGCTACACAGAACCTCCAACTACATCAACAATTATATTAGAATTCTTCCATCTTCATTATAATATTTTCGAAAACCTCCTACTGTCCTTTGAAGAGTAAACCTTCCACGACAATGCAATCCTTTTCTCACTTCTTTCGCAAGAATGACATGATTAATATCAAATGAAAGTAGACATTTTAAAGTCAAATGTTGGTCAAATCTAGCAGAAAAAACATGACTTTGATATTTATTTTGGAAAATTTTAATAACTACTCGCCCAATCTCTCATACCAGTATATTAAGTGTTGTATCATAATATCTAACTTTGATGTTACGTGATCTTTGACCCGGTTGCAAGTCAAATTGCGAACCAAATGGCTATATCTTATATTTCTTGAAGAGTTGGAGTCACTGTGAAAATTTTCACATCACCGCATAATTGATTTTGTTGAAATCTGCGCGTAACTTAGACTGCTCAATATTAATATCTTTATAAATATATTAAGTAAAACACTTGGTCAAATAGTGTATGCAAATCTGACAATATGTCTAATATTGATATGAACTGTAACTGAGTGAGTGCCCGTTTAAACTTAGGTAATGACAGGTTTTAGTGAACCAATGCTTTAACATAAATATCAACACTTGTAAACATTAATAATAGCAAATACCATATACTAATACGCCTTCACACTCCAAAATCTCTGCAATAATTTAAACATACGTGGATCCCCTATTATCAAATAGATCACTGGTGTAGACAGCATATTGATCCACTAGACATGACTTACTTATGTCTACTTCAATAATGTAGACTAATTCGCGAGATCTCACTTAAATACTTAGCGCAATACAAAGCTTATTGTATTCCTAAAAGAAAAGATCGTCTTTTCTCTTGTATTTGTTTTAACATAAGGTAGCTTTAATGCGAATAGCATCGAGAATTGAAATATGATGATAGTTTAGAAACAGAAATACTGCTATCATAAATGTATTCTAGTATATGGTGGCAGAACGGTTTTTAAGAAACGATGAGTACTACTGAGTGAGTTGGCTGTAACTATATGTGTATATATGTGTTGTGTGCATATGCAGCAGTAAATGGCGTTGAGTTTGCGAACTATAACTTGATGAACTTCGTTGGCGCAAGTATTATATGCGGTATCAATAGTGCTACAAGATATAAATGGAGAATGGCGCAGTATGAGTGCTATATGTCCACCTTATTGCTTCATGTACGGTCAATATTCTTGAAGTCCTCTGCTGAATCAACATATATTTGAAACAAGTTCAAATACAGGCGAATTTGCTGAGTTATCTCTATTCGTAGTTTCTTCTTTTTATCTTCTCGTTTATATTTTATATTCGCTTGGAACTACCGTCAAGTTACTGTTTTTAGAACGTATAGAACACAATTCACTGTTTTAATATTTTCAAAAATATAAGAAATTCTGACCAATGAGAAAATTAAACATTGTTCTCCTTCTTCAACAGAAATGAAGGCGAAATATTATCAAAAATGAAATTCAGAATTAAGCTACACAGAACCTCCAACTACATCAACAATTATATTAGAATTCTTCCATCTTCATTATAATATTTTCGAAAACCTCCTACTGTCCTTTGAAGAGTAAACCTTCCACGACAATGCAATCCTTTTCTCACTTCTTTCGCAAGAATGACATGATTAATATCAAATGAAAGTAGACATTTTAAAGTCAAATGTTGGTCAAATCTAGCAGAAAAAACATGACTTTGATATTTATTTTGGAAAATTTTAATAACTACTCGCCCAATCTCTCATACCAGTATATTAAGTGTTGTATCATAATATCTAACTTTGATGTTACGTGATCTTTGACCCGGTTGCAAGTCAAATTGCGAACCAAATGGCTATATCTTATATTTCTTGAAGAGTTGGAGTCACTGTGAAAATTTTCACATCACCGCATAATTGATTTTGTTGAAATCTGCGCGTAACTTAGACTGCTCAATATTAATATCTTTATAAATATATTAAGTAAAACACTTGGTCAAATAGTGTATGCAAATCTGACAATATGTCTAATATTGATATGAACTGTAACTGAGTGAGTGCCCGTTTAAACTTAGGTAATGACAGGTTTTAGTGAACCAATGCTTTAACATAAATATCAACACTTGTAAACATTAATAATAGCAAATACCATATACTAATACGCCTTCACACTCCAAAATCTCTGCAATAATTTAAACATACGTGGATCCCCTATTATCAAATAGATCACTGGTGTAGACAGCATATTGATCCACTAGACATGACTTACTTATGTCTACTTCAATAATGTAGACTAATTCGCGAGATCTCACTTAAATACTTAGCGCAATACAAAGCTTATTGTATTCCTAAAAGAAAAGATCGTCTTTTCTCTTGTATTTGTTTTAACATAAGGTAGCTTTAATGCGAATAGCATCGAGAATTGAAATATGATGATAGTTTAGAAACAGAAATACTGCTATCATAAATGTATTCTAGTATATGGTGGCAGAACGGTTTTTAAGAAACGATGAGTACTACTGAGTGAGTTGGCTGTAACTATATGTGTATATATGTGTTGTGTGCATATGCAGCAGTAAGTGGCGTTGAGTTTGCGAACTATAACTTGATGAACTTCGTTGGCGCAAGTATTATATGCGGTATCAATAGTGCTACAAGATATAAATGGAGAATGGCGCAGTATGAGTGCTATATGTCCACCTTATTGCTTCATGTACGGTCAATATTCTTGAAGTCCTCTGCTGAATCAACATATATTTGAAACAAGTTCAAATACAGGCGAATTTGCTGAGTTATCTCTATTCGTAGTTTCTTCTTTTTATCTTCTCGTTTATATTTTAATACGTACTTATAAACAATCGTATTATCAAATAGATCACTGGTATAGATAGCATATTACTCTATCGATACGTAATAATAGAAACGCAAACATATACCTTGTAATTATTACAATGTATATGTCGCTTTCATCTATTATATTATTTAAATCATTAATATAAGCTAAAACTAACTACAATCTATGTTCGAAGCATATAAACAATCAAAATAACTAATTCACATATTGTAACAAAGCCAAAAATTTGAATTAAATATAAATAGGCGATTCGCTATAAATATCAGAAGTTAACAATAATATTTTTTTATACGCATCAATAGCCTAATCCACTTAAATCAATATTTAATTTAAAAATACTAACGAATTTTCTGTATTTGGTTTCGGTTCATACCAACAAAACATTACTAACTGTAAAATATAGGTATTAATTGATATTGTAGTAGTAAGTGGTTCTTTGATCTGCAAAAGTTGCAATGTAAATATCTATTAGTCATCTCTTGTTTTCACTGCAAGCGGAATCTAACTGTCTTGCGTGGTACTAAGTTCTGTTTTAAATATAGAAATATATAATAGTTCAATTTAGTATAGATTTAGTGCTAATCAATCATCAGGGATAGTCAATAATATAGGCAGCGATATGAAAACATTTTATATTTCCAATAGTTAAGTTATGGGATACAATATGATTAATGAAGTCGCCGGATACATTTGTGCTGAATTGAGTAAGGATTTGAGTATTTCACTTTACAAAGTTTAGATATGCACTATTGACAAAGCATTTGGAAAAATTTCAGGTTTTCTACATATTAACGGAGCCGTAAATAGTACATGTAACTAAATATGCTTAGAAGGTCACTTTACGTATGGAATTTGTCTCAATCAATTATAGTACAGCGAATTAATCGATTTTTCTAATTAATGCACCGACTCGTTCGAGTTTGTTAACAATGCATGCGTCTGTAAATATGGGTATATTTTGAACCAGTCAAATTGCGTTAACGTGATTAACTCTTTGAACAATCTTGATAATTAAATATATTAAAATATAAGTACAGTCAACACTGCTATGAAAATATTTTTTGATCTCACTGAAAATAGAGCGGCTTCCAATGTATCTGAATATTTACAATTATTATATAGTTTATAGTAATAAATTTAATAAAGTTTAATATCAATTTCTAATGTTGAGTTTACTAACAATGTTAGTTTAATTAATAAATTAAATAATAATGTGACGCAATTGATATACCTTTTAAATAATGTTCAAAACTAATTAAACAATAATTCTAACAAAATTGATTAATATATGAGAACTATATTTTAATCAGCACAAAATTTAGTTGAACAGAACACTATTTAACTTTAAAATATATTAACCATTAAAAAAACTAATATTACTGATAATTTATTACAATTAAATCATAGCATTTCAAATACATTAATTTCTGTTGATAATGAGATTTATTTTAATTTTTCAATGTTTGATAAGCAGATTAATATTACCAACAAATAAATGGAAATCGATATTTCAAATTATTCAATTATATTAAATAATGAAATGCTTAATCATACTTCATTATTAGAACAAAACATTTTATTCAATCATTAACAATAGATATAATATTTAGATATTAAAGATAAACAATATTAAAATGATACGTTGACAAATTATTCAAATATCAATTTAAAACTGAAGTAGTTAACCCAAAATTAAACCTAAAATATAAATAATAACCGTTCCTAAATTGAGTCATATATATTACTTAATACATCTCAACATAATAACCAATTAATATCATAGTTTAAATTGCAATAAATGTATTTAAATAATTATTAATTATAATCATAAGTAAATATTTATTAAAACTCTACTAAATTAGAATAATATATAAACGAAAATTATACTAATTTTTTACTTCAATAATCGTAGTTACTTCTTGATAGTACCAAGAGATTACTTATAACATAGAACTATATTAAAAATAATTATTCAAATTTAATTCCATACGTATAAGATAGATATATGAAAAAGTATGATTTCTTGAAATCAAAATGTAATATTGGCGATGTTTGTTAACCTGTTTATTCATATAGATAAAGACATGTATTGACTTGTTAAAGTGCTGTTGCAGAGTATCCATTCCAGCTTGAATGCACTAAATACGGATTATATCGTTGTAATATATAGCATTCTTGTTAATTTTCTTCGTGGTATAGTGTTCCAACGTGTTCAACTCAATCATAGTATCGTTACGGTGGTTCTTGCAGCGTACATTATGAAAAGAAAAACAATGCTGGCACTGTAATAATATATAGCTATACATGCGGGTTTTCAAATCTTTCATACCCTTCTTAAACTTAAACTTTATGTGAATAAGATATTTCATATAAATACTATGTTTGGAATGAAGATACATGGAGTTGTGATTGTTAGTGAATTATATGTTAATTTATAAGTTAATTATATGTTTATTTAAGGTTTATAGAACTTGATGAAGACAAAGATTTGTATCTAATATATTTATTTATATTTATACAGAAAAATGTTTAGCAAAATAATGCAAAATATATTATTTTTTCTCAATTGCTCATGTTCCAAGTCTTCAATTGTCGACGGTTGTTCCGAGTCCGCCAGATCCAGCGTTGCCTTGGGCTTCGCCTTCTAGCCTTGCTCATACACCCTCGATGCGGCGTTCTTCTTGACGGTCTTTCTGCCTTCACGCAGAGCATTATTGATCAAGCTGGTGTAATTCAGTTTGGTTTCTTCATTAGCGCGTGTTACTACGGCACGTCTACGAGAAATCCATGAATATGTTAACAACATTCCAGATCACAGACTTCTTCCTAAGCAAACACTGCTGCCTTGCAGTGGCATTTTTTGACTCATTCTCAACTGCACACTGGTCATTCTAGAGAATTAATATTTTAAGATAATATTATGACATCTTATTCTAGACAATATAAGATGATAAAGCTGCAACGACAGACTTTGCAGCTCAAACTAAACTTTAACTTGAATCAATAAAATGTTTAAATACCTGGTGTGGAATATATTACATTTTGTAGCAGCAACTCTGGTCTTGTTTCAATAATGTAATATAATGTTATATAATGTTATATAGAATCATATTATAATTGAATTCTGTAGTTAGACCAGATTCCACAGAGAGAATTATCCAAATCAATCAAGTATAAAATAATTGATAAGCTAATCCAAAACGAAATATTAACTTAATATTCATATATGTGATTTATTGACATACATTCTGAATCACTTCGAAAACGGAACTGCAATCCCGAGACTGAGGAGACCGCCTGCGAAAAGACCGCTGTTGAGCATGAAGGTCTGGATGTTGGCTGCGAGCGAGCCGTCGACTTTCTTGGTGACGCAGGAAGAGTACTTCATCATGGTGACGGAAGACAGCCATCCGTTTGACAGCGCAAAGACGATCATGGTGAGAATCGTGACGATGTCTGACTTTATGATCGGGCCCTTTGCGCAGCTGTGGTCGTCGCACACGTACTTAGGAAGGGCTTCTAGCAGGAAGACGGCGAAGAACACGAGTCTGGACACCGCGAGGCACAAGCACGCCTTCAAGTTCAAACAGGCGCTCGCCCACTTGAAGACAGGCATCTGTCTGCCGACCCAGTCGAATATCATGAAGGTCGTCATCACGCCGATGTTCCACCAGCCGTTGTCGCTGCCGAGGGCGTTCTTCTTCGCGTTGGTGTTGAACGGGATCGGGGCGATGATAGTAGGGAATATGGCCAAAGTGATCGCAAAGATGAAAAAGATGCTGAGAGACGGGACGATGATCATCTTGAATACTTACCAGAAGCTTGACTTTTCTTCTATTTATTCTTCATTATTCTGTTATTGCGTAGATAATTAATTATGTCCATTTAATATTGGCTTAAGTTTAGCCCATACAAAGAAACAAACAATAATATATCCTGCGCCTAAAATAAAGTATGCCAGAGTTTAATAAAACAAAGTTTTGTTGTATTAGTCCTCGGATACTTTTGCACCAGTTACGATACCTTTTATAAGTATCAATAAAAACTATGTGACTAACCCTGCAATTCCGTTTCCGGCCATCATGGCCTGTGCATTGAGTGGGCCTAGTTTACAGCCCATATCCAACACTGTTGGGAAATATAACCCGTTCGCCATTCCGCAAAGTGTGATTGGAACCAAAGTAATAACTGTCTTCACAAGAATATTTGAGATAATTGGGTGAAGAACCGGAATAATTATTAGTGATACCAACCATGTAGTGAGAGAGATTAACATTAGTGGGTTTTTATTGTGCTTGTATCCTCTGATCATCATGTAAAGTGTAACTATCCAGTTTCCTGCGTTATAGCTTAAAGCGGCAGCAGACAAAAATATTGGGTTATAAAACATAAGCCAGAAGTCCACTGGAACTATAATACAGTTGAACGGCAACAGGGCTCCAATACCTAGCAAAAAGAAAATTCTGTACAGTTTCTTTTATTGTTATGCTTCTTTTTAGCCCTAATTTTATTCGTCTATGACAAACAACCGAGATGTATCTGGGGTTTACTCAACCTATTGAGTTTCAGTTTGAACTGACTTCAATTCCATAATATTGGGGTGTGGTTGTGAATTATAAATATGTGTATTTATCAGTTTAATGATAAAAGTACATTTACTATTTTTAAATATTTGTAACATGCAAGCTTTAAACTTTTATTAAACTTTTATTAAACTTATGTAATTTAACAAAAATTATAGTGTTGCTAACGTTTTATTACAATATATAACAAATATACAACTTTAAACTATGTAATGGATAATATAGTGTAAATAAATTACAGAAGTAAACTTAAATTACTTTGATAAATTTAATTTTAATAATATTATATTATAATAAAACATATCAATATGAACATACGCATCTTTTAAATAAAATTTCATTAATTTTTAGTTGTCATTTTTGAATGACGAAGATGGAAAAGCATTGTTGATGAAAATACCAGTTTATATTTTTGAAAATGAGCGATTAATAAATATTGAATTATGATATATGAAAAATAATTACAATATTATAATTACGTATCACAATTTTTAAATCTGCTTAACGAATTCTGTTATATTGCCCAGTTGTTCTGCGTTTAATAAATCGTTTGTACCAAAATAAGTGAATTCTGTGAATGTACCTTTCCCTGAAGTAAGTTACTTTAAAATTTACTCGTATTCTGAATTTTGCAATGAAGGATTTTGATTCTACCCACCAAGTGCTCCTCCGTAAATTCTAGCTGCTTCAATAATTTATTGGATCAGGTTTTCTGAATTGCTTTTGCACTCAAATTTGCTGAATTGTGCGTTCGTCAGTTCTAATCCTGATATTTCTATTTATACCCCGTCGAGTGCTTAAATTATCGTTTCGTATGCGTTGAGCCCGTTTTGAATAATATTGTTGTATCCAGCTGTTATTTCAGCTGCATGTGACTCGTCATCGTACCACCAGTGTACGTTAGCGATTTTTGCGCTCAGTTTAAGCCCTTCGAATGCCTATCTGGCCCCGTCTATTACATCAACCGCGTGCTGTACAAGCTTATCCTGATAGAATTGAGTGAAGAACTTTCCTTCAGCGCTTTTGAATCCGAATTGGAAGAATTCGGTCTCATCCGGCCTTGAGTTGTAGTTCCCAGCGTCCAGTGGAGGGAAATCAATTTTCAAACCAAAAATATCGGCCTTCATCTGAAGTTATTCGACGAACAGATCGTCAAAGGACTAAAACGCGCCTATTCCTGGGAACCTCCAGTTCTCACTGTTTGAAGGGTACTTTAGTTCACCGTCGGGGCCGAGGCCGATTTGTATTTCTTGAATTGTGTTTTGTTCAATGAAGGAAAACGCGCTGTGTGCGAACTAGGTCATGAAATCTGTATAGATAGTAAGTGGAGAGCGCTTGTATGCAGTGTTTGAAGGGAATAGCGCAATCTGATCTGCTGACAATGATATGTAGGAAGTTTAAGTACTGCCGAACTGATCTTTGTACAGTACACCATGCGATTTCGCTATCGATAATGCCCAAGACGGAATCGAGACTACGTCAGAACCGTGGAAAGACATTATTGGAATCACTTTGAGCCCAAAAGTACTAGCTAATTAGAATAACTACAAGTACCCATCAAAATTGTACTAAGATGGCTCTGGCTCTGCTATTCCCCACCATACAGCAATCATTACTCCATTTACATTCGCTGTTTAAAGTTATTGCAACAATGCTGTGGTTTGTGACAAATCCTTTATTTATCCAGCATTTTAAATTGTATCATCAGGCATCATTACATTTACTTGGATGAATAATGCAATAATTAGATTTATCATTCGATGAAGTGGTAGGTGTGGAAATATTGTCAATTAAAATAATAATAAATTTTATGTTGATTTCAATATATACATTTTTATTATATACAAATAGTTGTGCAATAATTAAATATAGTGAGTCACATTATTTAATAAATGCCCTGTTATTCAATAGAAACATGCACACTTAACCAAATATCTCGCGTCATTCGTCATAAAATTACTACTCCACCAACTGTAACTTCACCAACAATACTAAGGCTCAATTTAAGCAGATATATACTGTTATAAACTACGATTTATAGATTTAATACTAAATGTTACTTTAATCTATAATATAGAAAATAATAGATTTATTCCATTCCACAAAAATGAAACCGCAATACCGAGAATTGAGAAAGAAATTAATGATTTAAACATCAAATTAATCTAAAACAAACACCAATGACATTAAAACATGTTTTAATTCAGGTGATAATATTACAATTAAGACCTATGACTCTAGAGAAGACTTTAACTATTTAGACGTAACAACACGCAATGATATAGATTAGTGAAAAAGCTACTAATTTTATGTTTAAGCATAGTTAAAAATATTAATATTTTGAAAGGATTTATAGCGCATAACTTTTTAATTTCTATGTTGTTAACCGATACTCATGTAAATGACACCTGAGGTGTATTTGACTGTTAAAATTTTAAAAATATATTTAGTGATTTATGTTTATTATCAAATAAAAGCAGTAGCGGATGACACCTTTCCACTTCTAAGTGCAATTGAACAAACTGTTGAATATAAACCTAGTAAACAATTTTAATAATGATTTAAAGCAGAAAATACCTCTTTTATGAATTAATTAAGATATATATGGTGTTTAAAGTATGATTAATATTTACAGCACACGTTAAACTAGTCAAAATTAATTGTATTGCTTTGGTTCAAATTTTATTACCTTATATCATATTTTCTAAATTTATTATTATCATTGCGAATGTATTTGAACATGTTAAATTTTTTGATACAGCGATTTCTGGATTCAGCTCCAATATAATGAGTTTAGTTAATTTTAAGTTGATTTAATAGTAAAATCGATATCATTTAAGTTGTTGTTCAGCTGGTTTTTAAAAAGTAGTAAATATTGGAAACTCAATTGAAATTTTGTTTACAAGTTTGGTTAATAATAATTTTGTTGTGTAGATTATTGATGCTGTTAATAAGAGTTACTTAGATGGCAACCTGTTTTAGAAGTTTGAAACTTGTTCAAATTTGATTGATGGAGTGAAACTTATTAAAATGTTACTAAACATAAATATATCACTTTAAATTTTAATCAAAAATGAACCATTCCAAATATGATCAAAAAGTTGATGTCTTCAATCAGCTAATGATTAAAATAGCCTATGGTTTGAACCAATCAGCTTAATTTCTGTAGAAAATTAATAAATAATAATGCAAGTGAAACAAGCCGACATGGCTCATACAAGACAATCGGTTAATGTAAATAGATTAACTATGAAGCTAGAAAAAATGTATATTTCTATTTGAGATAAAATTGATATAGATTGTCATGATTTTGGAGATGTAATGATTGAATTGAGCCTTAGTACTGATGATAAGATTACAGTTAAGTGAGTCAGTTATTATATTAACAATTATATATCCCGCTAACTCAACTTCATGTATTGAAATTATGTTGCGTTATATTTGTGTAACTTAGACGATTTATTTTACCTTTGAATTACATTAACTCTCTTAATAATATTTTTAGAGTATATTATACAGGATATGACGTATCGTTTGTATAGAATGAAATGTAATTTTGGTGTAAATATATTTAGATTTAATACTAAGTGTTTGATATACACGGTTCAACTTTGTAATTTGAGCACCGTTTATATTGAAATATAAATTAGAGTAAATTAACTCCGTTCCACAAATGAGAGCGCAATACCGAGAATTGAGAAAGAAACTGGTAATATAAACTTCAAACGAAACAGAAATGACCATCAAAACTGGTCTAAGCTAAGATGATATTATTTAAATTAATACTTACGACTCAAGAGACGATTTTAAATAACTAGATGTCACACCACGCAATGAAATAGATTAGTGATGCCATAGCAGATATATTTATATTCTTTAATGTTTATTCAATAGTAATTAATCCAAAGTATTCAACTCAAAATTAATTGAGTTATGAGTTCGTGTTTTCTACTATTATTATATGCTCTTGAATATCATTTTATTTATTGTTAACATGTATTCAGAAGATATGAAGTATTTTTATTTATTAATCTAACGTACAGGAATGAATGTGACACGCAATATGTGAAATGAAGTAATTATTAGTCAAATGTTCACTAACAAAGTAAAAATTCATTTGTACAGGTGTAATGGATTTAGCGCTATAGATCACATTACATTTATAACATATTGTCTAAATTTTTTTGAATATAATTTATTTTTATTATTATCACTCCAAAATGCTTGATTTTTCAGATGGAAAATTATTGCGCGTGGACATATCTAACTATATTATATCACCTTAGCTAAACATATCCAATAATTAAATCGATAATTTCGATTTCCTGGCTCGTTTTAAGCAAATTACTTATTTAATCGCGCATAATGTAAATTTGCAATCGGTTGATCAGCTCCCGTTGAATTTTTAAAGCAGTTTGGAGAAGTTAGATATCTCTAAAAACAATATAACCGACTTTAATGTATTTAATCAGCAGTCACTAAAACATATATTCATTAATGGTAACCCAACGCGTTCTATTACCTTTGAAAATCTGAATTCACTTAAATCCGTTCACTTTAAAAATACTCTTCTGAATCCAGTTCAAGTTTTCTAATAAATGAATCCAAAACAAAAAACTGAAAACACATTTTCATTCGCCAAAATTTCGTTCGCGTTCCGTTTACTCGGCTGTGAACAATTTAATGAATAATGGAAACTTATTTTGAGAGCAAAAACGAAAAATTTAAAACCTGTTGAAAATAGTAGCACACAGTGGGAGTTGGACCTAAGAGCGCAGAGCCGCACCGCAACGAAGCCAAAGAACACAAACGTTGAAATCAGAGCGCACAGCGTAAACTACAAAAGCGTAACCGAAATATAATTGATGCAAGTAGAGCTCAAACAACTAGCTGAAGCACAAGAATTCGTTATCAAAAGCAAAAGCGCGTAGTAAACGGAACTGCTCGCGATAACGATTACCATGGACGGACAAAGCCAGTATCAGATTTACGACGCCGAAACGGGACAGGCGCTGAGCACCGAAGAATGCACCAGACGGTACTCGCAGACTAACTTCTCGAACCAGAGCCTGGTATCAGCTCTCGACAACTCTGTAATGACTCCGAACGAAAACGCCAGATTCAAGATATCCACCACCGAGCTGTACCAGAAGGCGAGCGTGGTCCCAGGGCAGGCCATCAAGAAGACGAAGTTCTACGTGACCCAGCTCACCCACGAGCAACTCGTAGCGGATATCCAGTTTTAGTTGAACATGAACACCTCCAAAGCGGAAGAAGCCATTCTATAGGCGATTTCACAGTACAACGCAAAGCCGAAAGAAATCCAAAAAGACCAGCTGCTCCTCCAGATCCAAAGAAGGGACTTCGCGATCCAGCTGCTCTTCGAGTACACTGATCAGCGCGCGAACGAGCTGCTTCTGACCCAGCCAGGAAAACACGTCGTCTGCGAGTTCAGCACCGTGAATGCCTCCAGCGTGGTAGTGAGCGAGCGACCCTGCTGCCTGTCGACCGTGAAAGACCTGGACCTGTAACTAATCGAACAGCCAGACAAGATCGTGTCACAGGTGGTGATCGGGAACCAGAACATCTTGGTGGACGGGCAGTACGTCTTCTACCTGGACAACCAAGTCGTCAAGAAATCCCACAACCCGTACATCTCCAGAGTCGAGCTAACCAAGAACTACGGAATGCTGCGGGCCACCGCCATTCTGGAAGCAGGGGAACTGGTTTCTGACTAAATTTTTGTTAAATAGTTACCAAATAAATAAAATAATGATTTAAATAACTCAAAATAAGATACGCTTGCCTAAAGTTAAATAAAATAAGATCCATAAAAGTAAACTCCTCTTAAAAAATTGAATGACATCGAATACTAAATTATATAAACTTCTAACTCAATTGAAGTTCCAATAAAACTTAAAATTTTATCCGTTTAATCTAATAAGCCCTTGTTGTGGGTATTTTCAAGATATAACTCGAAAAATACACCTGGATTAACATCTTCTTACGCAATAATTCAATACGAAAAAGATGGAGATGACTTGAACGTCGAAATTTAATTGGGTACGTTAGACCAGGGAAAACACATGTATCTATACGTGTGGCTGGACGCGAACAGGAAGAAGATGATTCTGTTGACTAAGCAGCCGGTGCTCGCCAAGAAGATAGAGTTCAAGCAGACGTCAGCCGTTCTGTACGATCCGTCTACCAAGCAGCTGTCCGAAGTGAACGTGAGCTGCTCGGCGTCTCAAATCCAGCTGCTGAACGGCAAGGGGAAGCCGGTGTACGACTTCGTCTCCAGGTACTGCAACGCCTTCGAGCTGAGTCAGTCCTACCTGGACCCGCCCTCGTTCGCGGAGTCGCTGCACATGTCTCCCGTGGCGCCCGCCATTCTCGACGCCCAGCTGCGCCAGAAGCTGCTGGACGCCCACTTCTTCGACATCCTGGACTTCGCGGGCATCACCGGGGAGTTCCAGAGCCAGGTGACCAAAGAGTTCAAGAAGCTGAAGGACAAGATCTTCTTGCCGGTCGTGCTGCAGTACTCCGCCTGCGTGTACCTCCTGCTCTTCACGGACGACAACCAGCTTGACGACTTTCTGTTGCAGTGCCAGCAGGCGTGCGGCCAGCTGTACTCCCAGAGCGAAGAGGTCCCGTACCTCAAAGACGTGCAGCCGCTGAAGAGCAACTTCAACCAGATCGTGTTCAGCACGTCCGACGAGATGAAGATAGAAACGTCCGGAGGCCAGCCGGAGCAGTACCTGGTGCTCCAGTCCCAGTACGTGCTGGATTGCGTGAAGATCAAGTCCGGCAACCTGGAAATGAAGGTGAAGATCCCCGTCACATGGGCCCACTGCTCGCTGACTCTCGTGAACGACTTTCAGGTCCAGAAGCTCGCTACTGTGGTGCAGCTGGGCAAGGCGGACCAGCAGCTCAAGCTCCGGCCCATGAAGGCCAGCGTCCACGTGTTCGACAAGGTGTCGTTCGAGTTCGACGGCGTCGAGATAGACCAGAAGGGCGTGGTCAAGTTCAAGAAGAATGGGACCTTCAAGCAGTACAACGTGCTATTCTACGAAGACTCCGTGCTGCTTTTGAACGACAAGACCAAACTCATGTTCAAAGGCCAAGACGCCGGAGACATCTATGTCAACTTGTTCGTGGACTAAGAGCAAGTTCAGTAGTGAGTAGAGAAATTTATCATAAATAGATTCTAAACAAATTATATGTTCAAAGAGCTGAAGATGAGATATAAAGTTATTAAATTTAATAATTGTAATCTAATCTATTTAATGTAATTATTAAGTGATTGAATTAATAATTAGCGACAATAGTTGAATTATTCCACTCCATACAAATGGGTTGTTCACCATTAAATGTTTCTGACAATTCTCAAAATCAAATCACATAATAAGAGATCAGACGAATCTTTTAAACGTTTGATTAAAAATGCAGTGGGTAACTCACGTGTGATGAGTTAAACTAATTGCTGTTACAAGAAAATGTAGGCGTACCACCAGAGCTGTTGAAGGCAATTATCTAAATCGCTGACTATAACAATGACAATGTAATACAGTTTCAAGAGTTCAGTAAATTTATAATTATCCTGCTTTCTTCTTATACAATCGAAGAATTGATCATGAAATTCATAACTAAAAATGGAAAGTTAGATTAGAAGTCGTTTAATAAACTTAAAAACAACTTGGACATTGAATCATTTTCCATAGAAGACAACCGTTTAAGCGATCTTATAGCAGCAAATATTAATGTGTGATTACCATTATAAATTGTAAATACATTTGATTATTCCATTTATTTCATTAATATATCAAGAACGAACTAAAGTTGTCTCCAGGAGTGACAATCCTTGAAGATGAGGTCAACTTGTTCGCGGACTAGGAACAAGTACAGTAGTGAGAATAATATATTTGAATCTCATTTTAATAATGTCTTTGTTTCACTCGATTCTTTCCGCTTCCATATTTTCTTTTGTTAATTCTGGTAATATTATTTCATCTTTTGAAATCGAGTTATAATCATTGCTACTTGCGATGATTACTTAAGGCTCAAAAAGAGTACTACTTCTTTGTTTTTTGTTTTTTATAACAAATATTACAAGTAATATTAACAGCAATACAATTCCAATAGGTACACAAATAGCGACAAACCCCTACAATCTTTGAATAAAATTAATAATTATTTTATATATTTTTCAAAGTATTATGAACGGATCACTCAAGCAGAAGCAAGATAGCATGCATCTTCGACTTCGCAGTCGTTGATTCCACGGATCATTCTGAAATAACCAGCTTCACCCCATGATGGACTCCATGAATTACGGATAATCCAGAACTTTACTCCATTTTCTTCACCATAACCAACAAAAACTCCAAAGTGGCTACCTTCTTGAGCACCAAACTTGTGTTGGTAAATACCTTTAGTATAGTACATAAAGTCGGTGTAAACAGTGAAAGAAGTTTGGACTGAACCTTGAGTAAGAGCGACCTTGATAGATTCAGTGGTATACATAATATTTATTTTTGATAAGTTTCGGTATTAAAAATGATGGTACACGAGTGAAAATTATATAGATTACTTAGGTCAGCAAAATATAATTATTATTAATTTTTCACCTCATATCCATACCGTATCCGGAAAGTTATATTTTTGAATTTTTAAAGAAGCTTCGGTACATATATCATATATTCAAGATCTTTGGTACAATAATGTTGATACATGATACGCCAATTTAATTACTATAAATATTGGCAATGATAGCTTTTTATGATCTTTATACAACTATATTTTTACATTTTCACAAAATTTATATACAATTTCGTTCTTGGAGCAAGGTTTGTCAGAACTACTGGCTATAGATGAACATCAAATATTATATCGAATTTGTCTCAGCTTTCAAAAAATAATATACTTTTAACTTTACATTTTTATAATTTAATATTTTTGGAGTAAATAGAAGTCAAAGTGATAAATAGTACAACATAATATTTATTATACTTCTAGTAATTGTTTTAGCAACTAAAGTTAGCACATTATTTTTATTAATAAAATGAATATATACTTTCAATCTCATGTTATCCATGAAATGGTAATTATTATATCTTTTAATAATTTCTTAATGAGTACATATGTGATAACTATACGTAACTAAATATAGTTTAAATAACTAGTTGCTTTTAAATCTATTACAAAATAATAACAAAACATATTATTTTGACTAATTAAGGAGGTAATGTATAACACTATCTTGTTATATATTACTTAACTTGTTATTAGTTGTTGCTTACAATTATATTTGTTCAACACTTGTTAAATCGTGAATTTGTGCTTTTGCTATAGTTATTCTAAAATCAACGAACTCCTGATTATAATATATTTTATAAAACATCAATAACCTGAAGTAGTACGAAGCTAAAATTTGGATCAACTTAGCTCATCTTCTTCAAAATAAATCTAATTTTATCTAAAGTTAGCTTTATATAGAATATAATGAAGTGAAACTAATATTTTCAACTTTGAAATATGTTTTATCTGGTAATGTATGATATAGAAATAAACTTGTTCTTTCTTCTTATTAATCCATTTCAAATATATTAAAAATTATATTAATAAAATGTTGTTTACTAGATAAAGTAATTCTAATTAATAATCATCACTTGTATATATCTAGCATCGCAACTGAAAATTATAGGCGATTGTGAAAGTATTCTAATTTTGTAGTTTTAGATAAGTCGTGAATTAATAGTGAAATCAAATAGTTTTATTTATTTTCTTTGTTCTTTTAGAGTTAAGTAATTATACCTCTAAAACATTCTACGATTCGTAGAATAGAACACTACGGCCTAGTTTTACTTTTTTAATATTTGTGACTTAGTTAACTTAAATTATAACTTAACGGTTGAAACTAATATAGTAGTACAAATGGCTTTGCTCTATTATAAAACCATAACAAAAGACGGAAAGCTATTGGGAATCTAAGTTCCATATTTATCATCATTATTATATTTTGATGGTCAATTCTAGTAACATCAGCATTACTAGAACAATCATTTGATTCAAAGTATGATGTAAAGCCAGAACCTAGAATCATTCTGTGGCCATAGTTGAGGCAATCCCAATTATATTTCATAACTTAATAAATTTAATGCTCCAAATGATGTCCATGAACTTTTAATAATTTTCCTGGTCCCAAGTACTTTTATCCTCAAAGTACTTATATTTAGCTTTTAACTATCCCCATAACCAATTTCTAGTTTTTCATATATGGTGTGGAAAAATTGGCCAAAATGTTTAAACGGAGTGGTTTTAGTAACAAATGTATATAAATAGTTTGCAATTTCAAATGAAATCAAGGGATTTTCAAGCTCTTAAATGAAATCGTGACATGATTCAAAAATTATTCCACATCTTAGAATGACCGAAACTGGTAAGTTCGTAAAAATGCGCCTAAATAAGTAATTCACTTCACCAGTTTCCGCTAAAACTCGAGTGTGACTCATAGCAAAAAATTGTAGAGACAAATATTTTTATAAATCAATTCACTGTGAAACCAGACCAAAACAAAAAGAACCCGCGTCTCTCAAGCGTTAATCTTCACTTGCAATTATTATTTAAACCATTATAGATTCTTCATTTGTGCAGACATCTTCAAATTTGGAGGACTTGTATAGAACGAGTGGAGTCTTGTCGTCACAGGAAGTTGGACACTTCCCAGTGACTTACTTGTAGGAAACACACTTATCTGTTGGAACACCTATTTTCTATAAGAAGTATTGCGGTTATGATATATGGTAAGTACCCGCACAACCATCGCTGCCTTTATCGCAAGAGATCATGTACTGTTCTGAATATGTAACACGCTTTGCGTCTTCACCGCTGATGCATCTGTTATCAGAAAACGGACCAACTGATGAGAAAGCCCAAGAACCACACGAATCCGAATCACGAACCAAAATACACTCTGGCTTTTCTTCAATCCAGCTGAATGAATCTGGAGCAGCTCCAATCAAGTGAGTTTTCTCATTTGTGAACGAGCCAATCTTAGGAATGAAGGAGTGACGAACGTGTTCCTCAGAAAGACCACGGAACTTTTCTGGGATGTCTGGAGTCCAAGTAAGATCTGGGATATTTTTGAGCATATCTAGAACGGTTTAGCTGTGGAACTCTTTTGCAAAAGATTGCATTACTACGAACATTATATGAAAGAAGTGAAAGTGTGGGACAAACTTCAAGCCAATTTAACATAAATAAATAGAGTACAAAATTAATATTTATTGTGAACAAAATTATTTTTCATTGTTACGTATATTTAATTTCTACATATAATGAATATTTGTTAATACATAAAGTGAATATTTGTTATCAGTATTAAAAATTTGCAAAGTATATTATTTATTATTATAAATAATAACAATAGTGGATATAGTATATAGTAGTTTATATATAGTAGTTTATAATGGTTTGTTCATTCCATTTGCTTCTTGAATATCTCCAACACATCATCATCAATTCCTTCAAGACCTATGAATTTTAATTATTCTTAATACTTGAGAGCTGAAAACATGCCCAATACGAAAGTCTTTACAAATGGCTGTTGTATTTCTGCAAAGTTAGATTTAAACAAAACCACAGAAATCATTTTGAAGATAAACCATTAGCGGTTCTTTTGAAGACTCAAATTTATACCTTCCTGGATTGGAACGCACAATTCTTGATAGTACATTGTGATAATCGGATCTTTGTAGTAGTCTAACTGAAGTAAAGCAACTAAAACCTAAAATACCAAGTGGAAAGTTTGATAGTCAGTAGTTTAGAAACATATATAATCATAGAACTATGCGAATGCCTTAAGAATTGAAATAAGTTATATCTTTAGTTTCTGCTATTCTGTGGTATTCAGCTTCTTATTAAAATAAGCTGAATAAATACCAATATGTTATAAAACTAAGTTAACTAAATCTTTACTAACTTCTTGGCCCATTAGTTATGTAGCAAATATCAAAATATCTTTGAGATAATTGCTATGATCGAAAATATCTGTGTTTACAAATTTTAAGTTGTTGCTTATAGCTCCTAATAAATCAGCGCCTTCTGTTGGTGCGATAGAATATTTGATAAATTGAGATGTAACAAACTTATCTTCGAATTTCTATTCAAAAACAACATTATAAAACTCATTGGTTTCTTTAAGTTTGTTTTATAACTTTTCTAACTCAGCTCTTCCTTAAATAATTTGGTGAAGATAAATTACTGAGTTCAAATCAGCTTCAATGCATAAGTCTTAAATCTATCCAACAAGTTTTTTATTTGGTATTTCGTTTTCTATTGTGTAATCAAGCAATACTATTAATTTTTTGATGTCTTTATCAAGTGTTTAACTTGCAATAACTTCACTAACTAGTTTATCAAAATTATATTCAGTTAAAATTGATGCTAATTTGAGTGCAATTTGTGGACTCATTTTATTTTTACTGGACTGATATACAATATTTGCTTAATGTTCTTCTAAATAAAAGTATGTTGGGTCACAAATTGCACAGAACAAGTTAATTAATCCTTTTTCTAGGATTTAATCAAATTTTTATATGGCTATTTCACAAAGTAACTCTTGATCAATTTGTAAGTCATTTTGTAATTTGGTTTCCATGTCAATTAAGTCAGAATCGTTTATAATTTTCTTTTATACTTCGAAAACGTGTTTTGTTTCGTTCATTCTGAGTTCTTATTTGATTACTTGCAAGTATTCGTCGATATATTTGTTCATACCGTCTATTTCGTCGAGTTGTTTGCTCATGAGTTCTTTTTTACTTTTGTCTTCCATTTGACTGACTTTGTTTCTCATTTCGTGTGTGCTTATATTTTGGTACTTTGAGTTAATAGTGCATATTTATTCAATGAGTGCTTTGTACTGATTTAGGTGCTCGTTTCCTTCGTAGAATGAGAATACGTTGATGCATTTTGTGTGGGTGTATGCAAGTACTGTTTCAATGAGGAATTTCATTTTGCACGTGAATTCGAAGCATGTTTTGGCGTTTGCTTCAGTGTTGAGTTCAAACTGTGATATGACCGGTTCGATGAGATTTATGAAGAGTTGTTCGAAGCTCAGGTCTCCAAACGCGTTTTATAGTATGCAGCTCGTTTGGTTGTCGAAGTGAACTTGGTTTTTGACCTCTTTTAGAACGTTCACTAGAAGGACTCTGTACTAGTTCAGGTCGAATCTCGTTTTGAGTTTTTGTAAGCAGTGCCAGAATACGTTCTTGTTCAGGTTTTTGGTTATGAACTGGGAGAACTGACCTGAATTGAGGATGAAGTCAACTGGGAGGACCAAGGCAGCTTTTATGTACACGTTTTCAAGCTGGAATAGTTGGCACGTGTTCAAAATGGAGTTATTTGCTTTTACGTTGATGGAGAGGGGGATAGGTGACTGGGCGAGGTTTTGCAGTACTTGCTGGACAAGATTGCCTAAAGTGGTGAACACATGCATGTTCTTTGAGATGTTGAAGAAATAAAGGGAAAGCTGGCACAAACAGTCTAATTATTAAAGTAACTGCTCAGTGCGCTCCTCATCAGAAGCATTTTTGTAAAATAATGCGTTCAAGCTGAACAAATCGAAATCGGAAACTGAGAAGTAATTGAAAATCTCCTCTAATAAGATTGTCTTCTTTTAAACGGTTACTGTTCTGTCAAACGGATTAAACTTCGTGAACTGGCAACAGGCGGCAAAAGCGTGCGTAAATATTGGCAATACCTGCTTAATCAGCTTTGAACTCTCCTTGTCCTCAGATGACTAAAATTACTGAAGTGATACATTGACCGAAGGGGCTGGGATGTTGTCTACGAATATCTCTCCCTTATAACCAAGATCCTTTGCAATTTTGCTCATCTCCTTCTTATTCGCGAACTTTTGAGATCTGGCCATTAAAATACTATTCAACTTTGAATTGAACTCATTCTTAGATTTAGAATAGTCTTGGATGTAGTCCTCAAGCTATATACCCGTTAATTTTAAGCACGACTGATCAAATTAGAACTGATTGTTCTTGAACTGGCTGATAAATAAGTCTTAGTACTATTGTTCTTCAAACTTCATATTTTAAAACAAGTATGCGATGAAGAACACAAATAATGGTGATTTAAATTACATAGTAGGTATAGTTTGAATTGTTAATAATTGCTCTATTTATAACTACAATGGCTCATATTTAAGTTTATTCTCAAACTAAACATTCAAAGTTATACCCATATTTCTTTCAATTTAAACTTTGAACAAAATCTAAAACAGAATATGCTCAGACTTTTGTTCCAAGTCTAATTTTATTTGTTATGTCATGAAGTGTATTATTTCTTCTTTCATTTTGAGTTCATCTGTATTTAAAAGCGGTTGCTTTAAAGTTGTAAACTAATGCACAATATGAAGACACACTTAAGTGTGTGTAAGCAGATAAATAAGCGTTAAGCGTAAACTTACCTTGTAATTATCACAGATTAATGCAAAATATGACATGTTTTCATCTAAATATTATGAAAGTTATAGAGGTGATGCTTTAAAGTGCATAATGAATTAATCTAATGTATTTATCAAAGATTATTCAGTTACGGCGTTATTCTTTAATTGATTTTGCAATTCTGCGATTGTTTACTTGGTTTTAAATGCATCTAAATATTACATTTACAAGAAATTATGAAGTGAATATTAATAAATTAATTATTATTATAAACATATAACAAAATGGCTAATTCCACATCTCAAAAAACTGAATGAAATATTATGCTCCAATGTGTCATCTTTCTGGTCCAGCATATAGGTCTTTATTACGTAAATATGATCCCACAATTAAATGTGTGACTCAGATGTACTCTAGCAAAGGTATTATATATCAAGAATATATAGTGAACTAGATTAAATATTAAATGCTGAAGGGTGAAGATACAATATTGTAACTGTACGGATCTTCTAACACAGAATTTATCAACGCATCATAAGTAATATTCGAATAACTACCACAACTAAAAGGAATTGATATTAATCTTGGATGTCCTGCTTAGTGTGCATAAAAAGAAAGTTACGGTTTCTTCTTTAAAGATGATTATATTTCGCTTCTTTCAAAGTTAAAATATATTTATACAAATAAAATTGTGTCTGCTAAAATAAGACTCTGTCCTACTCTGGAAGCATCAGTAAATAAAATCTAGAAAATTTTGGATACAGGGTTAGATATACTAACTATTCACTGTAGAAAAGAACCTCTGGCAAATGATGAATCTTAGAAAGAACAACCAGATTATCAAATGCTTTATGATGTATTAAATATAATTAAACCATCTAGTTAAACTAAAATTATCGTAAATGGTGGTTTAAAATAGTTTTCATAAAGTTTAAAACAACATAATGATTATATTCATGGAGAAATGATTGGAGTTGGATTTATGGGGAATCCAAAATTATGTTAAGTGGAAGTTAAATCAAGCGGTAAAAATCTACTTCATTACTACCTAGGGTAAAATGAGCTCAATATGCTGATTGAATTCAATAAAACCTTTTTAAATAACTCAGACTATAATTCGATGTAACAGCAGTTAATTAGTTTATACGACACAACTACATTTGACGATGATTAAAAATACATGATGCGAGTGGCTAAGGGATACCAGCTTATTCCAGCGTTGTATTATTGTATTGAAACATTCAAATTGCCCAAAGAAGCGATAGATATTAAAGAAAAAGAAAGACACCTGCATTTATTAGCAGGTCGTTTAATTAGAATTCAGGATGAAACTGAAACTGTCTTCTCTCAACTACTCACAAAATTAAATGATGTGCTGAATAGATTTTTTAAAAACAATTCGTAAACTAATGATCTGGACAACGAAGTAGTTGAGTGAATTTAGTACAATATTTAACAAACGCTCTCCATTTATATTTGACTCCTAGAATTGGGAATACGGATAATATTGGACGTGAAATATGGTCAAGCTCGGTCTTTACTGAGCGAGCATAAATGACGGGTTAAGCCCGTTTTGGGAGTAGAAGCGCGAGAACCACTAATCATTTTCCTTTGATCTCACCTTTCAAAATATCTCAATAGCCACAGCTATCATAAGAATAATGAAATTAATTCAATGCTAGCTTAATAACATGTAATTACTATTACAGCGCATCGATGATAGAATACATATCCCTTCATCTTTTACAAAACTTAATTTATTCAACTTGTTTATTAAATTTAAACGTGACTAGTAACATTATCTTCACAATTAGAGTTGAAATGTTTACGAAAAACAATAATATTTTACATTCTGAATCACTTCGAAAACGGAACTGCAATCCCGAGACTGAGGAGACCGCCTGCGAAAAGACCGCTGTTGAGCATGAAGGTCTGGATGTTGGCTGCGAGCGAGCCGTCGACTTTCTTGCTGACGCAGGAAGAGTACTTCATCATGGTGACGGAAGACAGCCATCCGTTTGACAGCGCGAAGACGATCATGGTGAGAATCGTGACGGTGTCTGACTTTATGATCGGGCCCTTGGCACAGCTGTGGTCGTCGCACACGTACTTCGGAAGGGCTTCTAGCAGGAAGACGGCGAAGAACACGAGTCTGGACACCGCGAGGCACAGGCACGCCTTCAAGTTCAAACAGGCGCTCGCCCACTTGAAGACCGGCATCTGTCTGCCGACCCAGTCGAATATCATGAAGGTCGTCATCACGCCGATGTTCCACCAGCCGTTGTCGCTGCCGAGGGCGTTCTTCTTCGCGTTGGTGTTGAACGGGATCGGGGCGATGATAGTAGGGAATATGGCCAAAGTGATCGCAAAGATGGAAAAGATACTGAGAGACGGGACGATGATCATCTTGAACACCTGTACAAAACTAGATTTTTCTTCTTTTTGATCTTCATTACTATTATTTTAATTTGACATATCATATTTATTAATTGTTGGCTTAAGTTTTGCCCAAACGAAGAAACAAAAAACAATGTAACCAGCTCCTAGTATGAAGTAAATTAGAGTCTAATAAAACAAAGTTTTGTTGTATTAGTCCTGGGATACTTTCGCTCCTGTTACGATTCCTTTTATTAGAATCAATAAAAATTATGTGACTACCCCTGCGATTCCGTTTCCGGCCATCATGGCCTGTGCATTGAGTGGGCCTAGTTTACAGCCCATATCCAACACTATTGGAAAATATAACCCATTTGCCATTCCACAGCACACTATTGGAATCAGAGTTATAATTGTCTTCAAAAGCACGTCTTAAATAATTGGGTGAAGAACTGGAATAATTATTAGTGATACCAACCATGTAGTGAGAGCTGTTGTCATTATCGTATTCTTATTATGTTTGTATCCGTTGATCATCATGTAAAGTGTAACTATCCAGTTTCCTGCGTTATAGCTTAAAGCGGCAGCAGACAAAAATATTGGGTTATAAAACATAAGCCAGAAGTCCACTGGAACTATAATACAGTTGAACGGCAGCAGGGCTCCAATACCTAGCAAAAAGAAAATTCTGTACAGTTTCTTTTATTTTAAAGTTTCACTCATACGAATAGAGTCCTAATTTTGTTCACATACTACAAATGAACGAGATGTGTCTGGGGTTTACACGGCGTCTCTAGTTTCATGCAGAACTGATTTCAACTCCATAATATGAGGTGGTGTAAATTTAGTAATAAAGTATTTATCTATTAAATGGCGAAAGTACAATTATAATTGTTTTGCTAATAAACACAAAGAATTATTAAATTTGTAATATCCGCTGGAAGTAATGATATAGCAGATGTTTCATGGCAAAATACACGGAATATACAATTTATCACCTACTACGGATGACGTAATGTAAAATATATTGCTTTAATGTACATCATTTAATAATATTTATATAGACATACAGTAAGTCGTTATGATACATAGAATAAGTAAAATACAGCTATCATAAGAATAATGAAATTAATTCAATGTTAGCTTAATAACATGTAATAACTATTACAGCGCACCAATGTTAGAATACATAACCCTTCATCTTTTACAAAACTTAATTTATTCAACTTATTTATTAAATTTAAACGTGACCAATAACATTATCTTCACAATTAGAGTTGAAATGGCTACGAAAAACAATAATATTTTTACATTCTGAATCACTTCGAAAACGGAACTGCAATCCCGAGACTGAGGAGACCGCCTGCGAAAAGACCGCTGTTGAGCATGAAGGTCTGGATGTTGGCTGCGAGCGAGCCGTCGACTTTCTTGGTGACGCAGGAAGAGTACTTCATCATGGTGACGGAAGACAGCCATCCGTTTGACAGCGCGAAGACGATCATGGTGAGAATCGTGACGGTGTCTGACTTTATGATCGGGCCCTTGGCACAGCTGTGGTCGTCGCACACGTACTTCGGAAGGGCTTCTAGCAGGAAGACGGCGAAGAACACGAGTCTGGACACCGCGAGGCACAGGCACGCCTTCAAGTTCAAACAGGCGCTCGCCCACTTGAAGACCGGCATCTGTCTGCCGACCCAGTCGAATATCATGAATGTCGTCATCACGCCGATGTTCCACCAGCCGTTATCGCTGCCGAGGGCGTTCTTCTTCGCGTTGGTGTTGAACGGGATCGGGGCGATGATAGTTGGGAATATGGCCAAAGTGATCGCAAAGATGGAAAAGATGCTGAGAGACGGGACGATGATCATCTTGAACACTTGCACAAAACTCGACTTCTCTTCTTTTTGATCTTCATTACTATTATTTTAAATTGTCATATCATATTTATTAATTGTTGGCTTAAGTTTTGCCCAAACGAAGAAACAAAAAACGATGTAACCAGCTCCTAATATGAAGTAAATTAGAGTCTAATAAAATAATGTTTTGTTGTATTAGTCCCCAGATACTTTTGCACCTGTTACGATTCCTTTTATAAGAATCAATAAAAATTACGTGACTAATCCTGCGATTCCGTTCCCAGCCATCATAGCCTGTGCGTTGAGTGGGCCTAGTTTACAGCCCATATCCAACACTGTTGGGAAATATAACCCATTTGCCATTCCACAGCACACTATTGGAATCAGAGTTATAATTGTCTTCAAAAGCACGTCTTAAATAATTGGGTGAAGAACTGGAATAATCATTAGTGATACCAACCATGTAGTGAGAGCTGTTGTCATTATCGTATTCTTATTATGTTTGTATCCGCTGATCATCATGTAAAGTGTAACTATCCAGTTTCCTGCGTTGTAGCTTAAAGCTGCAGCGGACAAAAATATTGGGTTGTAAAACATAAGCCAGAAGTCTACCGGAACTATAATACAGTTGAACGGCAACAGGGCTCCAATACCTAGCAAAAAGAAAATTCTGTACAGTTTCTTTTATTTTAAAGTTTCGCTCATAGAGTCCTAATTTTGTTCACATACTACAAATGAGCGAGATGTGTCTGGGGTTTACACGGCGTCTCTAGTTTCATGCTGAACTGATTTCAACTCCATAATATGAGGTGGTGTTAATTAAGTAATAATGTATTTATCTATTAAATAGCGAAAGTACAATTATAATTGTTTTGCTAATAAACACAAAGAATTATTAAATTTGTAATATCCGCTGGAAGTAATGATATAGCAGATGTTTCATGGCAAAGTACACTGAATATACAATTTATCACCTACTACGGATGACGTAATGTAAAATATATTGCTTTAATGTACATCATTTAATAATATTTATATAGAC